>JAOWAY010436569.1:0-13639 GCA_028565895.1 Goniobranchus geometricus | reverse complement strand
ACAAAGACACTAAGGACAAGAAAAAACAACAAAAGACAAACATTTTGTGGTGAAATATCCTTTTATTTTAGCATACCTTCTAGCGTCAAAATTTTTTCGGAAAAGCCAAAAACATGTCATCCTAAAAAGATTATTTAAAAAAAACTATTCTTCACTCATCTTTCAATTTTTGTATATGTGTATTGTACTGTTATTGTGTTTAACTCTGTTCAAAGGGCATTACAATTGGTACATTTGTTGATGTGATAGAATTTTTCAAAATACCCACGAAAAGCCCAGTATTTGACGCTTGTGAAACTGAAAATCGGCCAGTAGCAAGTGAGTTAAGCAAATTTTGCTTTTAATTTTGCAACATTTTGGATGTCAATTTGCAAAAAAAAAAAGCGCAATGACAATATTACCAACCAACTCTTTAATCAAATTCTCTTCACAAGGATTCATAATGAAATAATGATATAAAGATTTAGATTGAGATAAATCCCAAATGAATATGAGAAAGAAGATTGAAGATTGATCACTGATCACAGAATAGATCGGCGGACAGAGTTCAATCCAACATTCAGTACAACGAAGTTAGTTACGCTTGAAACTTCCGGTAGGCTATAAAATCCAATGTCAAGTGAAGATTGTTACCTGGAAAAACTTCGGCTATCCGATGATCAATAAAATTTTCGACCGCCAGAAAAAATGGCCGTTGGAGCCAGAAATTTGCCCCCAAGGGCAGAAAGCAGGACTTCTGGCTTAAGCCAGAGAAGTGGCATCCCTGGTTTTCACAGAACCATAGCTATTTAGCACATCTGATTGCCACGAGCAGCTGGCCATCTGGGCAGGTTTGATTTTCAGGCAGTTGTCAACAAACCATCAATTTTATGTATGTATATTGTACTGTTTCCAAGTGATGAACATTAAATGAATACTAACATAAGAACCTGGAATGTTTTTGAAATCCTTGACATGTAATTTTTTAAAGTTAAAAAATGTTAACCAACATTATAAAAAATGACTAAGGCTTAGAACAGAAAATCATTGAAATGAATGAAAGAATTCTATGGAGATTTGGATGTGCCCAAGAAGGTGCTTTATCAAGTCTGTGTGTGAAAGCTTGTGTCAACCTTTACATTATCACAATTGACTAGTTTATTTAGCTTCTATCTCTCACTTTCACTCTCAAATTTTGTTTTGTTCTGTCATTGATTACAGATGGTTGTGACTGTTGGCTTTCTGATCAACGGAGCAAACTTGTATGGGTATGTCAGATGTAAGGTTGGAGCAAAGAAAAACTTTTCATCTGTAGCTACCAGCTTTCTCTCTGCTCAGATGTTCAAGTCTGTAAGTATCATGCTGGTGTGCAAATTGTTAATTCCTTTTGATTTTTGTAATGAATGAAGGATATTTTCTTACATGAACGCAATGTCATCATCAAATGAATAAAAGCTGCAAATGAAGTCTATGACTCGCCATAAATGTTGCAATGACACCATCTTTGATTGACATGCTGGTTTCAATAAGTCACCATCACCTGCATTTTTATACCCAGAACTTGCAAGGTTGTGAAGTAAGCTTTGTGCTCCTGGTCAGTCGTTGAAATAAATGTTATGGGCAGAGTTATTTAACCTCAACAGACCAATCAAAGAATCTCATCTTTTCATTGGTTCGCATACAGTGATGACAGTTCCATCCGTGTCAGCTTCTCCCAGGAAACTGACGATTTTTCTACCTCCCAGAGGTGTCCCAATAACAGAGGTGTATTGTTTGCTCAATACTTTTTAGTTGAGAGTAATTTTTGTGTAGATTTTTTAATGGAGTATAGAAGACTGGCTTGGAAAAAAAAAAACCTTGGCAAAGTATTCAGTCTAGCCTGGGAATAGGCAAAGACCTATGCCAGCAATTGACATAAGTGGAACGCTGGTTTTGAGGCCCTATGCTGAAGAAGATTAAGTCAAGTTAGGTCAAGGAAGATTGGCAATGCATCGGGTGCTGTTCCATTGTATGGTTCAAGAAGCAACATCCCATGAAGATATTGCCCTGAAGAAGAAAAAGACTTTAAATGAAATCATTCTTTTAAGTTCACCAAAGACTTGATTCTAGGCTAAAGAGTCTACCCATGTTGATTCTCATAGACCTTTGCTTTTTGTCTTACAAAAAAAATAATATGAGCTTTAATATAGGGCTAAATCAAAATCCACCAAATGTGCTCAAAGGGCTGTACAAGTGTTCTTCAACAGGCCCTTTCCAACCAAATACCTCCTTAACCCCATGTGGGGTATACAGAGATGCTGCCATCTTACTTACAGGCACACCTGCTCTAGCATATGACAAGATCTTCCCTTTGCCTATTGTCAGGTACTCAATGACACCCTAGTGGTGTGAGTAAATGTGTGTAAATTAAATAGCCTATCCCAAGGACTAAGCAGCACAATAGCATGGCCCGATTTAAACTCAGAACCTTGTGTTTACAGGTCAAATGCCTTGAACACACAACCATGCTGCCACACAATGTCTACATCATCTTTTCTTCTCAATGTTCATCGTCTTTACTTCTCTGTTATTGGTTGGCCATTTAAATGATAACATTGACTAAATGACGTACATGGCACACTTGGACCATCTTAAAACATTACACATCTTAGCTGATGGCTCAAAGGATAGAACTCTAAATGACAATGCCTATACAGAAAAACTAGATTGCATGGAACATTGTTTCGAAAGGTCAAAGCACACCCATTGGCACCAGGTCAATGAAATATTAAAAATGACAGTGGTATATGAATATGAATCAGCCCATAAACAATGAAACTATGACACATCTACAAAAACTGATTCATCTTAAAATCATTTTGTAATTTTAGGTGCTGTCATCTGCAACTTCAGCTGTGAGTCAAGCAGCATCGACTTCAAAAACAGAGGAACAGCCGAACAGCTCAAATTAAACAAATAGAGTGTAGATTGCCATATTTATTGAATATTATTCCATGAGGTTGTATTTCCTCTAATGTTGTACAGTAAATATAAACTTTATACACAATCACTGCCTTGTAATTTGTTACCGCTAAATATCATCTGTGTATTCTATAACCGTCTGACTTCCAATTTTTTAGGACGGCATTTTTTAATGAAAACTAGAGAAACCCTTCATCGACATGTTCTGTCTAAACCATGAGATTATTCTGCAAAAACACTGTGGTTATTCTAAACACACTTTTTAAGTAATTATTTGCATTCAATAATTGTTTCAGACTTGTTGAGTTTGAATAGCTACGTGTTTTGGCTCTCAGGAAAAAAATTATAAATTCAACTTAGATGGTTAGAGAGCTACACCAAGCAATATGTAGTTTTAAATTTCATTCCTTCTCCAGAAAAACAGGATATGGGATATTGAGTTTGCACAATCTGACTTGTTGAAAATTATTTCATCTGTCATGCACTTTTATCTGGTAACATGTAGTGGAAGTTACAAAATATAGAGTTTATTTGTTGTCTTTTCCATCTTCTTTCTGTGATGTCAGTGATAAAATCCCTTTAACACTTTCGTTGCTGAGCCCAAATAGAGAAAAAAAAAACCTTCGTTGTTGAAGCCCTGAGCCAAATTTAGACAAAACGGAGTGCTTTTTGAAAAAAAAATTCCTTCTCGTATTCAACTTAACATACCTTTGTGAAACTTTCAGGGATTGCTCACAGATAGATGGAGATCATATACATCTATGCAAATTTATGCAAATGAGGTCATGTGACTGAGGAGGCCATCTTGAATTTGACATTAGTGTAAATATTAGTTGTATATATTGTTTTTATTTATTTATCAATAAAAAAAAAAAAAAAAAAAACTCATAGTAGACGTAATTGTAACTAAAGTCAAGAGGACAGACAGGAGATTTTTTTGCAACAGGGCTCCGACTTTTTTTCCTTGAGTGTGGTGAGGGGGTAAAGGCTGGATTAGATCGAACTTGTTCGGCAAAACGAAGAGTTTCATTCAGTATCAGATCCATGGCTTCAGCGGGGAAAAGAAGCCTTAAAAAATCAATTAGTTTGACAAGTCCTGTTTTATCAAAATTCTTGACGCCTACATTTTCGTTATTGTAGGTTATTTTCCATTTCATAGGATCTAAAGTCTCTTCACTGACAAGATATTCCCACTGAAAAGGCTGATTAGTAGGCCTATCATCTGTTGTGGTGCCACGCCCACCTTGCCTCCCACCACCATTGACAGCTGGCCTGGATCTAGATCTAGTTCCGGTACTAGTGCTCGCCTGATCCTCATCAGTACTACTGCTATCATCAGCACTAGATCTAGATGCACTGGGTACTTAATTATCGCTGTCTGAGTCAGAATCATAACGATAGATGTCATCTGCGTCCATGGCAACGGGTGATTTTTCTTCGAACCGAAAAAACAATCTGTAAATAGTAAAATACGAGTCGAAATGCAGTGAAAAAATTCAGCAACGAAGCTTGGTTACCCTTGAATCAAGGGAAGTCACTCCCGTAATTCACTGATGTCGGGAATTTTGTGTATAGCTCTCCTTATACTTATAGGTGTGACTCGCATTTCGACTAAAGTGGCATGCCGCAAAATAGACGGGGTACCGAAAATTCGACTGAAGTCGCGCTCAGCAACGAAAGTGTTTAGAAAACTTCATCCAGATGATTATCTATTTATGTGTGTGCATGTGTCTGTGCATATACCAGTATGTACTTTGAAGTGACTTCATCACTATCTTAATATCTTTTTTTTTTCTCCTTTTCCTTCTTTTTTTCCTAATTTTTTAAATTTATCTTTCTGGTCATTTCTTCTGTCATTAGCTTGAAAAGCATTCACCTAAAGCAAATTTTGAAAAAAATGAGTTTTAGTTGTAATATATTTCCTTGATTCTGAATTTATAGATCTGATTTAGTAAAATGACTCAGAGAAAGTAAAACTTGATGAGTCATAAGAAGGGCATCCTATGCACAGAGAAAGGCTGATGTTATTAATCTATTTTAAAAACATGGAAACATGTGAACTGTAGACTTCATTTATATGTTTCTTTCATTAACAGGTGCAGAAGAAGGTGTGTGGCACATTGATATGAAATCTGGTTCAGGATCACTAGGGCAAGGAAGTGTGGAAAATCCAGACTGCAGAATGATTTTGGACAGCCAGCTATTTATAGATATGTTTCAAGGAAAGGAAAGTGCCACAGCTTCCTTCTTGAAAGGCAAATTAAAGATAAAGGGTGACATGAAAGCTGCCATGAAATTAGAGCAGCTGATGAATAAAATGAACAAAGCTAAATTATAATATTTTATATCAGAGGGTTGTAAATGCGAAGAGATTACAAAATAAACTAACTAACATTGACATTACTAAAACCTCCCAAAGTAAATGTAAGTGATTGTAATTCTGCACAATTTAAATGTACATGTTACATTATGTCTGTAGTCACACTCAAAGCACTGGTATAACTCCTTTTTTCTGAAAGAGGGCTTTTTTGTCTGAAGTATGAAATTTAAAGTAAATTTGGAGATATTTTCTTTTCTATTCTTTGCTGTCAATGACTTCAAACCTGTTTAAACATGTTTCTATACTCATGTACCTGTTGTGATAATTGAAAATGTCATATTATCAATACCATGACATATGAAACATTTTGATAAGAATTAAGGTATAACTAATGTTTAATGCATTATCAAGAATATGGATGAATAAAAACGTCAGTTCTCATACTTTGTCATTTTGTAAATGATGTCTTTGAATCTGAATCTTTTGCATGCCCATATGATATACATGTGGTAGTCCAAAATTATTGGACTCTGTAAAATGTCAACTTCTATAAGGATAAAGAAAACCTCACTCACAGTGAGGTCGATCAGGTCAATGACTGTGCCATAAAATTTTTTAAATTGTTCTTCCACTCTCTTTAAAGGTATTTAGAATCTTTTTGGCGAGTGGAAATTAACCTACCGCTGAACATAGCTGAATATTTTAGAAGTGAAGTATTTTATTAAAAGTGTTCAACTTTCCTGAATATAATATATATATGTAAATAAATAAAAATTAATATATTATTGTATCATAATAACCTAAGTTTTAGTGCAGGACAAAAGCAAACATGAGAAATGCGGGCAAAGTTCAATTAAAATCTGAGCTGACAATGTGACCATTCAAATGTCTTATACATACAGAATGAATGAAACTGATCACCTGGAACTTTGATGGCATGTTTGAGCTAAACTGGAAATGCAATACATGTTTCAATGACACTTGGATTAAATAAAAATTAGAATCAGATATGTTGTTAAGCTAATTGGGATGGCATGCTTGAGCAACACACTATGCACAAAAGGAAAAGGAAATAGTCTTTTTTTCAACAGCTTCCTCAGAGACTGAGACATAGTTCTGATCAATACTTAACTGGAGAAACTTGAAACTTTGACATAATACCATAATTGATTAAATCCATTTGCAAGAATGCTGAAAAATATATGAGTACACTCTCCCTCAATCCATCTGTCCCTTTGGTCCAGTGAAAGACGTAAAAATATATTGGATGTGAATCTTTCTCTGCGTATACATTCTGTAAATGACCTATTGTTCATCATTTGATTTTTTTAAGGATCATTATTTTCTCCCCTCGTTTAAAATCTGGCACATGATGCCACACAAAAGCACCCCTCGTTCCCTTCTCTTTCTTTTTCATTACTCTTATTGTATTATTATCACCTGGCACTCATTAAGTGTATTCTGAAGACTTGAAGTCATTGGCTTTTGACACATGGAGATGCTTCAAGTTAAAGCGAGAATGAGGGTGACCGCATAAGTGAAGTCAGCCTGTTCTTTACTATCATATTTATAATTAATTCCATACAATCCAAAGCTACCACTTAGTATAACATGCTAAATATACAATCAAGCTTAGCCACGACCATGTGTCGGATAAAATATTGACTCTACATTATGCTCGCTGCACATGACGAGTTTTTAACTAATCAAATTTGTCTCTTTCCCAAAATTAAATAGAATGCTCAGGAAAAAGCAAGGAATTGAAGGAATTTCAAATTTTGTGTTAACCTTTGTATCCCTCATTACATGACAACACTTTTAAGGGCCATCCACATCAACGTTCTGAACCGCCGGTTTGGAACTTTGATGTGGATGGAAAACCGTTGGTCAACGGTTAGAACCGTCGCATCGATGCACCAACTGGCGTTTCGAACCAGTGGTTTCAACATGTTGGATTAATTTGTGGTTGGGAGTTCGGAACGTTGTCTCTCACTGATTTCCGAGACGCATAGGCAAGCAGTGAGTAACAGTTCATGACGTCACAGGGCCTGGCCAATCAATCGTTTCACTTCCAATATCTTTTTAGGAATTGATCGCACCAAAAATCTGATTACCTATTTGAAACGAGCTACCAAAAATTAGGTCAAGATTTGAGCAGAATTTGCGTTTTGCTTTTTATTATTTAAAAAAAAATGTTTTGCGACAGTTCAAGTTTCTTACCACTTGCATCATGTGGACGAAGGGGGTGGGAAGTTTCACCTCGCTTACCATGCACGAATATCATGTGAATGAAACGTCCATTCTCAAAACTACCAGATAATCGTCAGAATAATAATAGTAATAATAATAATAATAATAACAATAATCATCAGAAAAAATCTCGCGTGCCATGATGCCTTTCATTTTATCCGTATTGAGCTCAAATATGCTCACTGTGCAAAATGCATTGTTTATTTTAGTAAAAACCGACAATTTGAGCTTTAAACATGGCCGACAAAACAAAAGTGAATTATTATTATTATTATTAATACACAATGATATCTTTATTGCCACTTGGTACAAAAGATATATACCACTGGACTTTGTGTTTGTGTTCAGTGATTACATATCATTCAGCGTCAAAGCACACCCATAGACTCTCTCTCTCTCTCTCTCTCTCTATCTGTGTGTCTGTCTCTCTCACTCTCTCTCTCTATCTCTCTCTCTCACATGCACACCTGCATACACAAACAAAATGTATCATTATGCTCCGGTAGTCTGTAGACTATAACATAGCTCAAGAGATGTTTGGCTTGTATAAAGCCTATCTTTCATCGATATTGCTCTCCTTTTCTTCTTTTTGCAGCGAGCAAAACAAACAGCGAGCAACTTATCTAAATTACATCTCCCCGACCTAATTTGTTTAAATCTCAAAAGCAGTGGGAAATTTTGTTTCCTTCCGATGTGGCGGTTCAGAACGCTGATGTGGGTGGCGCTTTTTATACGCGCGAAACTGTCGAATGGGAGTTTGATGCGCCGGTTTTTCTCTGCATCGGTGCGGCGGTTTGGAACGTAGATGTGTGCTACTGTTGAGTAAATAATAGGATATAATGTGAAATAGGGCCTACATAAACTTTGTTCTACTCAATTATAAAGATGTGACAAGAGATTCCACCAATGAAGCCCCTCCTTGATGTTGAAATTTTAAATGAAATTAGAATAAGATTAGAGACTTTATATAGCGTTAAAGGTACTCAAAGTATTCAAAGCACTGTACAGTTGTTCACTGAAAGGCTTTTTCGAACCAAGTACCCTTTCAACTCTGTGTGTAGTAGGCAGAGATGTAGCCATTTTACAGGTGCACTCCCCCTGGAAGACTGACAAGATCCTCTTCTGCCTGTCGTCAGGTACTCAATACCACCTGAGGGGGATGATGAAATATGTAAAAGTAGCCTGTTCCAAGGACTAAACAGTGCCATAGTGCGGCTGGATTCAAATGTAGAATGTCGAGATTACAAATCTTGACCTCACAGCCGCGCTGCTTTTAAATAAAACATTTATTTCTGCAAGCTGTTGAATATGCTTGCTATTTAATAAATAGATTGAGATATTAGTGTGTTTGATATTTGTTTGAGACATAATTTTTTCTTTTCTGAATTGCGATGCAGAACCAACCACCCACTGGCAGCTGGTCAAGGATGAGGCTACACAATACTACTATTATTGGAATTGGTGCACCAATGAGGTGACCTGGGA
Organism: Goniobranchus geometricus; assembly: GCA_028565895.1. Lineage (NCBI taxonomy): Eukaryota > Metazoa > Mollusca > Gastropoda > Nudibranchia > Chromodorididae > Goniobranchus > Goniobranchus geometricus. The sequence continues at coordinate 4,644 of JAOWAY010436569.1, read as the reverse complement.
GATACCTGCAGATTATACACAATATTTGCTACTTCACAAAGAGTATGAGGAAAAGATTTCGAAGTACACACCTGAACAGATCGAGGCTTTCAAGGAACAGCAACAACAGTATGTAAAGCTCTTAAAGATCGTATTTGTTGAGAAACACTTATGTGCGTTATGTCATGTCTTATGTTGCAACATTGTTAAGGCATACAGTGGAACTTGAAAATAAGAAAAGTGACAATTTTGGAATAGCATGATCATTCCAAATCCGTAGTTTTCCCCTTCTTTAACCGTAGAACTAATAGAACAGAACAGGTATTAACGAGCCCCAAGTCTGTAATGACTGTAAATGCCAATTAGACTGCAGTGCTTCCAGTCATCCGCACTTATACAGATTTCCACACATCAAAATTTCCGCATGAATAGCATCTAACCCCACAGGTGGGTATGCGGGAAAAAAATTCTCCAGTGTTGCAGACAAATTGTCAAGTTCTGCAATGATCAATCCTGTTCTGAAGACCAAACTTAGCCTTGTGCTCACCACCGAGCTAAGCCACTCCCTGGACTTGATACCCGAGGATCTGTGATGTACTCCTAAGTGTGTTTTCGATGCCGGGGAGTGAGCTTGTGTCTGTGTCGTGTTACATGCAGGCAAAGCTCACATCCCATACCAATGCCTCCCCCCCCCTTCTCTCTCTTTCTCTCTCTCTCTCTGTCTCTCTCCCCCCTTCCATGTGTTCTGTCAGCGTTTCATAGTTCACACGATGACCTCCTCTTCATTCTTCACACTATCACAGGACTGAAGAGATTCAGCCAGGCCTTGATAAAGAGTAGATCTAATTCTAAATCCACAATCTTGTGAATCATGGTATGCTCTCTGATATTATTGTGCTTTGTTTGTAGTGGAATTTAGACGTTTAGAGATCTAGTCTAGACTGGATCTATATGCGATTATCATCATGCGGTATTAAGGAACCAAGATAAGGCTGTAGTCAAATAGATCAACAGTAACATAAAGAACAAGTGGTAATAGATGTGGTGTGAAGATGTCACATGTGAGGTCAATGGCAAAAAATATTCACATAAACCAGGTGATTTCGTATTCAAGAAAGATTTTGTTGGCATGCATATTGTGAGGAGAACTTGAACCATGGAGGTAACTGGAAGGGACATGTTCTCACTCATTATGGCTATGATAAGCACAAAAAGAAAGTGGAGACTCAGGCATGCAATTACAGCTAAGGTGGATCATTTCAATCCTCTCCTAGACATGAGGTAGCATAAACGGTCAGAGCAGCAGCAAGCCTAAAGAGAAGACTTTCTTTTCTATCTCCAAGAGTGTGAAAGTAAGTGTGCTAGCATTTTACCAGAACTTTTTCCAAGACCCCTAAAACCTCTCATTCTAATTCAAGATAAGATTATCAACATGTAGGCACTCATCCTGTCGTTCATAGGGGAGCACACTCTGCCACTCTCTGTTTCCAGTTCTCTTGTTGATCTTGTTAAAGAGTGACTCTCCCAAAGACGAGTGCCTCATACAAATTATGCTAAGGCCTAGGCATGACTGTTCCAGATTAGACAATTTATTATATGCATGAAAGAAAGGCCTCTTTCTCACACTGCTGATGAGAGTACAACTTTATATGGAAAGCGTAAGCTCACAGTCCGTGTGAGTTTCAGTGATAAAGACTGAGGCCAGGTAGTTCAGCATCTTGCTTCAGTGGAGTTAGAAAGGGTGGATGCAGCCTCAATATTCCAGGCCATTTAGGACATCATGGAAGAAAATAGGATTCCCCGGGAAAACTAAATTTCAACAATGTTTGACAGGTGCAGTGTATTATATGGGGAGGAAAGAGTGATGTGGAGGCTAGGCTTCAGGAGAAAGCTTCCCATCTGTTTGATGTGCTTTTGACTCTTGTCATCTTGTCCACAATATGGTAAAGAATTTATGCAGCCCCTTTGATTCTTGGTTAGAAGGACCATTGAGAGACTTGCATGCAGACTTTAAATACTGTACTTAGTACAAGAAGTTAATATCTGAGTGTGTATGTAAGGGCGAGTGCAAATTACTATCTTATAGAGATTTGTGCCCAACAGATGGCTTTTCTCATATGACAGAGCAATGGATACAGCTCACCTACTGGAAATATATGTTCTATTTTGAAGAGCTTTTGCCCTTGTTTATAACAGGGTTTTCAATAAATCACATGAAAAAGATTTTTTTTCTTTTTTGTATTAGATCTGAATATATTAAAAGGAATAGAGAACTCTTAGGATTATGATTTTCACTTCTCAGAAATAAATTATGTACCATTATACAGTCGGATTCTGATGCAATGGGAGCAAAGGTAGAATAAACTTTTTCTGTTAATTCCTTGAATTTTTGTTTTAATAAGAGTGCATATTTATCCATCTTCAGGGAGCAAAATTTCAAGTCCAGTGAAAGCAAGTCTGTGTCCAGGGAACAATTAGCAAGGGAGCATTTGCATGAAAAACTTGGGCCACAGGTCTCCAATGTCAGTCTTTCTTCAGATCACAAAGAAGGACAGGCGGACAATAAATCATCTTATTCTGGTCATGGCAAAAAGAAAAAGAGTCATAAAAAACACAAAAGGAGACGACATAAAGACGAGGGACCTGAAGATGAGACCGATGAACCTATGTCAAAACTATCTACCAGTCAAACTGAAGGTCATAAACAGTTGCCTCAGCTTTTAAGCATTGTGCCATATTTGTCTGATGAAGAAAGTGAGAACAAAGAAATTCTTTCCCCAAAGCAAGAACATGTAACACAGAAAGACTCCTTGTCTGATCCTTTACCTTCAAAAAGGAAAGGACATGACAATTCTAATGATCCATTGGCAGACCTGAATACTGAGCTTGAGGTCAGTAAAAAAGAATCATCTGTTGCTGTTGATAATTCAGAGACAGAACAAATTTTCAAGGATATTCCTTTTGATGAAGATCTAAGTAACCCTGAAAGAGAAGGAGACGTGTCAAGCTTAAAAGTATCCACTTTTTCGTCTAAATCTGAGATATTGACAGGCAAAGGTGATACAAAATATGAGATAGAAAGCTCCAAGACTTACAAGTGTCAAACAAACATTGAAAATTTGAATACTGAAGACATTCAGATTTTTTCACCAGTGAAATCTGTTTCAAAGGATGAAGCTAAAGATGAAGAATTATCAGAAAACAGTGCAATTTTGGAAAAAGAAAAAGATCATAGTGATTGTCAGAAAACGGAGCTAGCAGCATTCCTAAAGGATATTGCCCATGGGCCTAAAATTGGAAAGGAAGAGGTAGAGGAAGGTGAAATCTCAGACAGCAGCAATGTCACCTTGAAAGTGATGTATACAGACAAGTCAATAGAAGCTTTGCAAAATGTTGAAATTCAAACAAACCTCCCTTCCTTAAAAGGATCATCACAAATTAAGGGCGTTGCTGGAACTTTATTGAATCTCATTGATTACAAAAGTGATGGTAATGAGGAGGAAGGAGAGGATGAGGAAGAAGAAGGAGAGTTGAGGGAATGCAAATCACCAAAGATAGAAGGAGGAAGAAGCGACAAATCCAGAGCCCTTCTATTTTATTCAAAAAAAGAAGATGAAAGTCTCAGGAATTATCAGGCATCACTTTCACCTGAATCCAAGCGTTTTTATTCACAAGAAGAAAACGTGGACTGTTCAATAGCAAAAAACAAAATCGGTGATCCGGGCATCTCATCCTCTCATTTGCCTGAAAGAAGCCAAACCAGTGCTCAAGTTAATGATACAGATATTGATTTTGAGGATGTGGAAGACATTGATCGGGTTCTTGAGATGGCCCTTGAGAAGAAGTTGGACAAGAGAAAGGTAAGTTTATTTTTGTCATAAATTTCAATTCTGCATCGTTTGTCTTCTCCTTCCAACTAATAATTAACCCACAAATTAAATTGCAATTGAATTCAATCTTTCTTGGTGTATGACATCAAACAATCAATAGAGTTTTCCTCAAGTTTACACCTATTTTGGTTTATCATCCTATCTATGATTTCAGTTAATGCTTTCATTGCTTAAGCTTTCATAATTCCTCATGTGACAATGATAATGTGTCTATTAATCTTTGCCTTTACTAACCACGATCGAGTATTAAAAATTTGGCAGGTGCTGGTCGCCCGGGGTCGGGTGACTAGCCTATTGCTACTCGCTCGAATTCGGTCGACTAGCCTACCGCTACTGACCCGTGTTCTGCGCAGTTCAGCGTTGCCAGTGAGAATTTTACAAAATCACTAAATTTCATGAAAAGAATTACAAATTTTGTTTAAAACTGTGACTGTGCAAGGGTTAAATGAAACTAGATCTAGTTTGAACGGTTCCAGGCCGATTTTTAAGACCTTAACTGTAATTCAGAAGATGCCATAGCTGATTAGTTTTCTTCCTTCAGCTCATTGCAATCTTAGTTTGCTTACAATCTTGAGTTCATTCCATCTTCTGTCTTCAAATTAACTCTCTTCATATTCATTTTTACAGTCTATTTATTGATCTATGCCTCGGTTTTCACCATCCAGTTCCACCTTCATCACAAAATTACACCAATAGCCGTCATTTTTGTCATAAAGTGACCGATATTAACCCAGGAGAGAGAGAGAGAGAGAGAGAGAGAGAGAGAGAGAGAGAG
>JAOWAY010436458.1:0-13642 GCA_028565895.1 Goniobranchus geometricus | reverse complement strand
TTCCCCCCTCTCTCTCTCTCTCTCTCCTTCCCTCCCCCCTCCCTCTTTCTTTCCTTGTTCACGCCCACTTGACTCTGGATCTTAATCTAAATCTATGAGTAGATCTTGATCTATGAAATCTATATGGACCAGTAATTCACAGAAAATAGATCTATATTATGTCTCATGTATCTGAAGCCAGATGAATAAAATGTTGATCTATGCTCAAATTGAAATGTCGATGCCTATTAACGTATGTGTGTAAAAAGTGATGTTAGTAACTTATCTTATTAAGTGTGTAAATATCTGAAGTGTGTAAATTCCAAGCATAACCAAACTATTTAAAAACAAGGATTTTCACAAACGGTGGTAAACTTGTGGCCACAAGTGTATTTATACTGAGTCAGTGATCAAATTTGGTGAATCAAAGCAGCACACAATACCGCACAATATGGTATTGATTTTGATATATATATATATAACTTGAGACGGTTTGAAGTTATGAATATTTATTTACATTACATGTATATTCTTTTCAATTCATACACTGATCTGACTTTAGAAGTGGTATCTGTAAATAGCCAAGTTGAATAAAAACCCTTAAAGATAGGGCAACGGAATTTAATCAGACTTTCAAAAAATATTTCAATACTTTTCTGATCCAAAAATATGTAGATATGTCGCTGAAACGAAAGAAACAATAGAAAGCAGACAATTGATGTTGTGCACAGCAGCAACCACAGGCACCGGCGGCAAAACTTGATCCCTTTGGAGCATGATCTTATTGTCCAAAAGATTTTACTAAGGCCTGCATATGGACACTAAATCACTTATGGACGATAGGCTTTTTATTTTTTTAGATGGCATTTGGGTCTATCTGTAAGATGTTATACAGATTTGGGTGCATAAATTTTTACCATGTGGCTCAGATCAAACATTCAAAAAGAGACATATCAGCATTTTTGTCTTTTCTCATTTTTCTTTTCCTCAAATTTGCAGTAGATTTTGGAACCAACCATTGAAAATATTTCCTCAACAGGTATGTCAATGTAAATACAAGACCTAAACTTTTTCATGAATAAAAGGTTGAAAATATCAAGTGCTAAATTCCCTACATTAAATGATGATGTGTAGTAATCTTTACTCTTTATCAAGTGTATCAACTCTGGACCCTTGTATGGAATTGTTCGGTGGCCTAGTGGTAGAGCATTTGCCTTGGAATTGTGTTCGACCCTCAACCAAGTCATATTAAGACTTTAAAATGGGTAGCTTGGTAAATGTCTCACTTTGCACTCAGCATTCTGAGAAGTTCTTAGACTAGTCTGCCTGGTGTCAGTATACTGTGATTGGATGAGTCATTCGAGTTGTGTCATAGGGGCCTAACTTATGGCATGGCTCATATATGGCAGCATTAAACATGTCAAAAAAGCACCGTTGCTGAGCAAGTCTTTGACCAATGAACCGCCAAATTAACAAAATAAGAGACAGACTCTTGCATTGATTCTTGACTGTTCTCATTGGGGGAAAGTTTAGCTGGTATAGAAAAGTAGGCATCCTCCATTGGCTATCCCCCGTTTGTGTGTATTCCATGACTTTAAAAATTATCATTGGGGTCACTTGCTATCTAGATGGACCGGATACATTTGTATACACTGGCCAGTAGAAAATCCTGAGTCGTTATCATTATGCACCATTAGGTCTTGATGTCCATGATAATTTGTTGTTTTTGTTTGGGGTTTGTTTGTTTTTGAAGATCTTTTTGACGTAAATCATCTCTTTTTAGTAACCTCTTATTGTTATATACAATACATATTATTTTTAATGCCTTTTTTCCTTGTGAGCAACTTCTTTTCCTCATGTGAAAACCTTTTCCACCACTTCTTCTCTTCTCATAATTTTAACTGGTCTTCTGTCTTACATTTTCCAAAAGTGACCTTAAACCCCAAACAAACAAATAGCCAGCTATTGGACGGAAGGGGACAAATCAATTAAAAAATTTACAAATAGAGGATAGGATAAGAATGACATAATTTAGTATTTTTAACACCATTTTACGAAAGAAAAATCAACAAATCTCATAACCATACAGACTTGGTACATTACATCAGGAAGAATAATTCTCCATTTGGACAAGGATTCATTCTGATAAGTGATACTAGTGAAAGACACAGGGGACTATTTTTAACATTTTCTTAGTGCGTAAGCCAAGGAAGAGCACTCTAGATTCACATTTGATGATAGCATAGAAATTATCTTGTTTTACTTTTTTAAAATCCTTTAGTTTGCCAGCATTCCCACCGCTCTTCGAGGTATGTGTGGTTGTAATGATTTCATCAATGTTTATTTGCAAATTTGTTATCTGACACGGGAGTTTCTCCAGAACACTACCATTTTGTTTTGCCACTCGAGCAAACATTAATATTGTTCATTAATCATATTTACTCTCTCAAAGTACATGTAATTGTTTTTCTTTGTTGTTGTTTTATTTAAATCTTTTCAAGGACAGGATTGCAATTGAACTACATGTAAAATTTATGGTCTGTGATTTGGTTCCTTAAAATTATTCAAGTGAAGCCCTATTTGCTGTGATTGTTTGATTAAATAAGACAATTGACAAAGCAAAGAAAGGAGGTAATCTCCCTTTCACACAGAATACAATCCAAATAATAGCCTATTGGCATGAAGGTGAAAGTATAAATTTGTTTAAAAATTGTACTGCTTCATCATGAAGGGTGTTTTTACTGAAACAATAACAGCAAATGCATTCCATAATGTCCTCTTGTTTATTTAGTTATTATTACATAGTGCATATCTGTAATTGTAATCAGATGATAGATAGAGTGAAGCTTAACAAAATTGTAATGCCTACAATATTGACTTCTTTTTCTTTAAAATACATGTTTGTATAATTTTAAACACTAGAATTAAAAACCTTTACTTTATCATAAAGCTTAAATTAGAGTCTAGTCTGCCATTTTACATTTCTTTGAATTGTTGCGATGGAATTTTTGTTTAAGCTGCAAATCAAGTATGCTTTGTACATTGAAAATTGAAAATCACATTGATTTTCATCAGTGTGCTTTATCAAAGCTTTTTCAGAGAAGATAAAACCATGAATATAAATACATGCATAATCTCCTGGATCTTTTATTTGTTTTCATTTATAAATTCATGTATGATTTCAAGTTCTATTGTTCTATTCACATACACTTCTGAATCAGTTGTCGTGTTGACAAGCATTGTCTTGGACCTTCGCAATTCAATGTCTCCATTCTTTTTTTTTTTCCAATGCTCAACAACAGTGATTTGTAGTATTAAAAAGTAATAATAGGAAGTCAATTTTTAAATGACAAATGTTGCATGGAAATGGGTTGAATGTACGCTATTTTGAATTCCTTTATGAGAGGTACTAGAATACGCCCGGTGTTGGATATGCCTAGGTGTACTGTACAAGGTGACCAAGGATTGAATGTCTGTTACAGACATTGGCACTCATGAGCTTCCAATCTTCCCATCTTTCTGCTGTTCTCAGGAAGTCTGTTACACTCTTTGTTCCTTTCATCGTCTAATTGTTAAGACTTTTTGAAGGTATGCGAGTCTTTGGCGGCCGCGTTCCCTCTTTACATCAGCCCTTCCTGTCAACACTTTTTTTTTCCAAGTCACCCATTTTGTATATGTCCAAGAGGTGGCATTTGTTGCTTCCTTACTGTCTCTGACAGCTCTCTTTTAATATCAACTCTTCTCATTACTTCCTCATTCTTTCTTTTTCTTTCCATGATATGTTCAACATTCTGCATAAGAACCACATCTCTGCTGTCTCTTTTCTGTTCTTAATTCTCCATTGATTATCCAACTTTCGAATCATCTAGTAAGATAAACCATATACCTATGTCTTCATAATTCTGAATTGTTTTTAAAGAGATGCTGTGTTCTTCGTGAATGATTTTATACCATTATTCATTTGAAATGTTTCTTTTTCCCATGTGGAAACCATTTTCTCTACTTCTTTGCTCTGTTTTACTTATCATTTGCTAGTCGATGGGCTTGCTTTTTCCATGGATGTTTAGATGATCTAAATCAAGTCAAAACCTTAAACCCCAAACAAACAAAGTAACAAATTTCTTGAAACCTTTTTTCTGCTACCTCTATCTCTCTTGTTCTTTAAACAACCCTATCATCTTACTTTTTCCTTGGATGCTCAGGGATGATCTAATAGATTAGAAAGAGCTCTAAAACTGAAACATCAAACAAATAGAGTAAACAATTCAGCTTTATTACAAAAAGAGGTCATTCCTTAGGCCTTTAACGCAGTACAACATTCCTGTCCCAGGATAGATCTGTCCTGTCTTATGATCATTGTTTTCGTTTCAAAACAGGACGGCTCAGGACATACTACTTCTTCATGGTACATTTGTAGGCTTCTGCACTAGGCTTAGATTGCATTTTCAAGATGGATGAATTCAAGGTTGCATGTGTGTGCTTTGTTGCTTCATATTAGCATAAGAAGAAAAGAGATTGTTTCACATACTTCTGGCCATGCCTTGGTGTTTACATTTTGATGACAAAGGTCACCGTCAGTCTTCCACTGCAAAATGAAGTTTTCTATCCAATTTGGATCAGCCTCCATTTTGATGAGATTTCTAGCACTTGACAATACTGTATAGATTAGAAACAACTGAGCGACCGCAGGAGAGTGAGGTTAACAACATTGCTGGTCGCATGGACTTTACAGCAGGCGGCACTAAGTCTGGGGCAGTTTTGTCTGAATGTGGTAGATGGCTATATTTTTCTATAATTACCAATGATACTACTCGGGACTCAGACAGTCCTGTCCCACCAATTTGTAGCAATTCACAACTGCTTTGGACTCAATGCAACAAAGATGTCCGTCCTGTCCTAATAGGTGTAGCACTGTACATTACACTCCAGTTATAGAAATCAAACTTGGGATGGGGCTGTCTCGATAAGACTGTCGTAAGTGTGGTTGTAGTCTCATCCATTGTCTGATTACAAATAAGTGTGCCTCTCTTATCATTATTCATGAACATGTAAGAAGTATAAAAAGTTGGCTGTACATTCCGGTAGTTTGAATGCACTTCTGTTGGTACTGTCAGCACATTGTAGTTATAATGTATCAAGATTGTGAGAGTACACAAATATTATATATGTGTGATATATATATTTGAAAGTTTTGCCATGTCTTAGAAAACACTGTATGGTAGTTGCCACTGCCTGTCTTACTCTGATCACTTTCCAGTATTGCTTTTATCATTGAATTGGTTTTTGCATCGTCTTTTTACCATCACCCACCGCCACATTCAGCCTTTCACCCATTGTGCCAGCATTTCTCTCATTGTAAGCTTTAAAAGCACACACATATTATCATGTACGTTCATCTTGTGGAAAAATTGATTACCATACCATTAAACTTTTATACAAGAAATTAAAACATGATGGGTGTTTTTATTTCATGAAGAATGAATTAAGATTGCAGGGTCAAATTGATGTACCTGCCAATTCTTTCACATCCATCCATTGCTTTGGTCATTTTCTTCTGTTCATCAGATGGTCACACATAAATGTGTGTGTAAGATTATGAGAAGAAAATTGTGAAGGGCACAAAATTAGGAAGGACTTGAGAGAAGCTCATACGAACACTTCAACAGTTTGAATCCAGCACAGCATTTGATGTGTGTAGCTTTCATTATCGATCCATTCAATCAGACCCGATTGATACTCTTTTTGTGTATTACAGTTGCAGACATTACTTTCACTTTTGACACGGAGAGCAACAATATTCATTATACTTATATACTAATTGATGTAAAATGTGTGACTCTTCTTTCTGTATTTAATTCAAGGAACCATCTACACTCATGAAGCTCTAGATATCAATACAGGAGTGCTTTTAGAGATAAAGAAATCCGGAAAACAAAAGCCCCCCCCTCAAAAAAATCATAGACCAACACACTAAGGAAATCACTATCAATAAGTTCTAAATCGCATAATGGCCAAAAATTGAAAACTACATCTCTAGTAATCAGAGTGGATTTGGACTGGCGAGGACCACCTTCGATGTTGCTTGGCCCACAATGTTTTTAGCTGCTGAAACAAACATCCAAAACCTATATCAAGATAACAGGTATCGACATACCTCCGGCATTTTACACTGTTGACGGAGACGGACACTTTTTAGCTAAAGTTCTGGAAAAGATTAGTAATGAGGATGAACTATGCTTGATCCAGTTTCTCTTCAATAACACCATTATGAACACAAGTGTAAAGCAAACAGATATTGAGTATAAATAAGTCTCCAGTTACCAGCAATGTCTTAACACCCAAGGGCGATGGGCTAAACCCTGTACTCGACATAGAGTATACCTAAAGCATGCCCTCAAAGAAGTATGTACTGCAACTGGAGACCCCAAATCTTAACTAGAAGATACCAAGAAAAATTACATGAACCAATGACGTAGACTTTTTTTTTATAGGTCTTGAATACATTGATCTCAATAACGTTTAGAAAGTCGTGAAAAACTTCAATCTTACATATTGCGAATGTTAAAAAACGGGATTACCAATTGTTAGCAGAGAAGAAACAGCTTGGAAAATAACCAAGGAAAAAAGTCTCCTTAATTGGCAATGTAGGAAGACAAAACAACACAATCAATTGCCGCTCTCAACAAACTTAAGAGCCTCTGAATACACAGGGATAATGTGAAAGTGAAATAGTACTGAGCACTTGTATAATCCATGCTGAAGGACTTAAAACTGAATTTTGAAAACATTTTCTGTTCAAGCAATTTCTTATACATGTATGAGGATCTTAGCTGCTGGTCAGTTTTATATGGTGTTAGAAATTACAGTAAATATTTTGAGGACATATCATTCGAAGATTTAAAAATCTGGCCCAAAATCTTGAAGGCAATGCATTGTCTTACTGGCAGCCGATGAAGGGATTCAAGAACAGGGGTTATATGTTCACAGGGATGAGTTAATGTTGTTATCCTTGTTGCCTTATTCTGGACTTTCCGCCACCTGTTAATGGTATTATCTGGACAACCAGTTAGCATAGAATTACAAAAGTCAGTTCTACTTAAAATCAGAAATGTCATCTTCATCCAATGATTGAAAATTTAAAAGGGGGCTGAGTCATGGAGAGATACCAGTATAAACTTTATTATTTGTTCTGTGCCATCCTCTCAGAGAGGGTTTGATTTTTTTTCTTGGCATTAATCGGGCTGTTTTGTCTTGTACAATTTTAATACATTTCATTTTCAAATGGGATACCTCAATGCACAATAAATGACTCATAAGTAAATGTGAGACCAACTTTTCAACAAAGAAAGAATTGGTTTGAGTAGAGAATTATTCCAGTTTTATCAGAGTTCCTGTATTATACAGGGTAGTTTTTATCTATTTCCAAATTGAATAACTAAAAGTATACCTGGGTTAGAACAATACTTCTTTGTATATAATCAGAAATTATTTTAAATTTGTAAGATACCATTTTTGAGTCTTCATTCACAAGGCCGTTCACTTCAGACGTCAACATGAACATCTCCACTTTCACGTAAAGCTTTGAAACATTTTTGCAGCCTGCGCAAGATGTTCTTTGATACCACGTCAACAGCTTCATGAATCTTTTCTTTTAGGTGATGAAAGTCTCTGGCTTGCATATTAAACCTGCTCAGCCGCTTGCCTTTTTTAATGATTGTCTTGGTTCACCTTCAAACGCAATTCTCACCCAATCAATATACTCAACTGAAAGGGGCTTTCTTACCAGCTTTGCTAAAACCAGCAACATGGCCATCTCTGTTAGGTTCATGTGCCATGCTCTGAGGGCGCACTTCTCCTAAAGTCCATCCTGTGACAAACTCGAATATTTTTCGTGATCATCTGACATTTTAGATGTTTTGTCTTGATTACTTTGATAACTTTCCTTGCGCTATAAGTGCAACCTCATAGAGAGAACCTCAGCATTCACAGATGCTACCATTACTATATGATGAATGAAATTGTGAACGAAATTATGAACGAAATCTTGGAATCCTGTCAAATCTACACATGTATTTTCAGTCCCTTTATCAATTTCTTATTCATGAAATATAGTTCAAGTCAGAAAGGCCATGCCTTTTAAAAATGGAATGTCATTTGTTTAACTTTGGTTATATGTTTCATCAGGATCATGGGCTTGATTTGTCAAAATAGAATAAATAGCCATCTATGTCTTCTAAATTAGGCCTAGCTGAAAATTGATTTTTATCACAGTTTCAGCAACCACAAAAAGCCTCTGCAAACAAAGGGATCAGATATTTCATCTCTGATAATTGCATGCTTTGATCCAAATCCAAGTAGAGAGTGGTAACAGAAGGACTGACCTGAAATATGACCAATTTACAAAGGGACAACAGAGGAAGGAATTGGATAACAAGAAGAAATTCACATATTTAATATAACAGCTCACTGGTTTAAATGGCTAATCTTGAAGATAATTGCAAATAATTTTGTCCTCCTCAAGCTATCTTATTGATAGGGGACAAAAGAATTGAAGTGTTTTCCTCAGGCCAATTTCTCAATGATGAGAGACCTAATAAAGTATGAGGCACATAATTTCTTATTACTGGTAAAAGATTGGACAAGGTCATTTCAAATGTTGGTAAGACCAGATACTGTGTCGCTGTCATTTTGAACTGTATTCCACTGAAATTTCCAATCCTACTAAAGGACCCACAGTACTCAGCCAAGTGGACAAATAGTTCCTGTGAAGCATAAACAAATTGGATCAATACAATAAGCAAATAAAAATTTTAATAATCCATAACTACAAAATCTTTATCATTCATAGACCAAAAGATGGTTGATAAATGCATTGTTTACTGTTTTATCTCTGAAGGCTCACAAAAAATACATTGTGTGCCCCAGAGATCAATTTTAGATCCAATACCATGAACATTATCTTTGCAATCTGTGACTGATGTTAGACCGAAAAATGACTTTTCTTTTCAAGTTTATGCAGATGGCACATAATTGTATGAACGAGCTGTCTAATAATTTATCGCTTTAATTAAATTTTGAGGAAGTCTTTCTGTAAATTCAATGTTTAAAACTTACACTTAAGAAATAGCTGGACCCATAATATATCAAGCACTTTGTTTAAAAATCCAAACCCCAAATATCACACATACCATTGATTTGATAGAGATAGGTTTGAAAAAAAATAGAGATGTTAAAAAAATGAGTCACAAGTTATGGTTTCATTATCAATTCCAATCTCACTATAAATCAAAATGTTATACATAATTAAATAATGAAAATTGTTGCTTTGAACTTGAACTGTACAGGATATTGCATTCAAGACCATATTTAATGGCTGTAGGTAGCAAAAGATCACTTTTTTCCTTAATTCTCTGTAGACTGGGTTTATTGCTTATTACTTATTATGAGGTATTTCTTTCAACATTCTCTCAAAACAACATGTATATGTAAATCTTGCTATGACTTTCCCTTTTTTTCTAGTACAAGTACAACACAGATGACTCAATGATCTGGGATCGGGAGGTGCTGAGTTCAATTCAAGCCAGCGACAACTTGTGTTTTTTCCTTAAGCAAGAAAATTTACTCTAATTGCTTCACTTGACTCAGGTGTTAAATGAGTATCTAGCAATACAATGGTATTGCGCGCCGAATGTGCTACACTTGACTGCGTACTCCCCAGGAGGTATGCTGCTGGAGGATCAAGTATTATAAAGCCCTTTGAGACTATACGTAGAACAGTAACTGGAGGATCAAGTATTATAAAGCACTTTGAGACTGTTCGTAGAACAGTGGAAAGTTTTTTTATAAATGCATTTGTTTTTTAGTTGTTTTCTTTCTCAATAATTACTGATTTTCACCATCTACCAGATGATCAATATCTTTTTTTTTCTCCTGGAATCTATTTCAGAGATTTGAATATAATAAATGGATTTCTTGATATTTTTAGTCAGAGGATGCATCCGAGCCATCTTCACCAATGTCCTTGCATTTCATAGATCAAGTGATCAAGGCATGCACAATGCAGAGTTGGCATTTGACCATTGTGTTCGATGAAAGTGGGCATTATAAGAGCTCATTTCATGGGAAAGTCAAGCTCTTAATGCTTTTCTATGGTTTTTTACTCCCCTGGCTGACAATTGTCCAAAACACAAGAACAGGACTTAGAGCCTATAAGATGTGAATACTTTTTTCATTTTTATCAAATTTAGGTGTGCAGGTATCCTAAGCATGAAAACTTTTCTTAATTTTGTCAGTGAAATTGGAATGGGCCTGCTGTACATTTCCATTGTCTAAAATATTGTAAAGTATGCCAGTGCATTCTTATAAACCAATGAATTAATCTTTAAATTGACAAAGTGTATTGCAAACCTTAACCTTTACTTTAAATATGTTGTACATGTATTTATTTACATAAATTAAATACTTGTCTTATTGCTGTCTTTTCACTTCTTTAAGTAAAGTGTAACAGGTAAAGAATTTAAAAGGCTTATAATGTCTTTGAACAGATTAACAGCCACTTACACTTTTTCCATTGCCTCTTTGCCTTTAAAGACTTGTTTCAAAAGTTCAGCTGTATTACAAGGATGAAGCATGAGGAATGGGCGTCCCAGTATTGGGTGTTCCTGAAAATAGGTAGAGAGAATATCAAATCTAAAATTTGACTTTAATTGGTACAAGAATAGATGAGATAGCATCTTCCTTAAACTTTGGTCCATCGAGGAAGAGGTTTTTGTTTTTAAATACTGTGTTTAATATGTCATGTTACATTCAAATCCAGACAGAAACAGACAAAAAAAGGAAGAAAAGAAGATGGGGAGAAATGTTGCGAACATACTTTTTTTAAAGTCAATAATTATTATGAGAAATGATGTCTACTGATGTAAGAAAATGATTAAGAAAAGGTTTACATTGAGTAACAAAATAGATTAATTCAGTAGGGAGACTCCAAGATCAGGTTTTCAGGCGAACAATGTTCTCAAGCAAAGTCAAGGATATGAAGCATTTTTGGAATATTCATGACGTAGACAGTGAGCACTGAGAGCAGGGTAATTTCTAAACAAAACATCAAGAAAAAGAGTCTGTATTGTGACTATTGTGAGGGATTGGTTATTCCTTCAGCCAGTCATTTCATGGAGAGAAGTAGCCATGGACAAAATAAATTCATAGTTGAATGAGAGTGGGTATCTTTTAGCTGACAATTATTTATCTCTCTTTTAATCTTTTGACAATGGCATAGGCCAGGAGGTTGTACAGGCTTGTTTTCTCTGTCCTTTCTCTGCCTGGTTGCACCCTTCAGCTTAGATTGTTGTCCTAGTTTTTGTTTTGGTGGATGGAATGGGGAACAGGGAATTAAGATCACTCATTTATCTTTAAAGAGAGGCATTTTATGAGTGTTTTTCTTTTCTTTAATTGCGCAGAGACATCTGTACCCAACTACTCATTTACAACGCAATCCTTGCCATTTGAGGTACTAATTTCTGGAAAATCTTTGTACACCTGTACTTTTCTGTACCATTCCAAGACGTTACATGTTACTGCTCAGACAGCTCATTTCAATCTTGGAATTAGCTATATCAAATTTTACCTGTTGAGTAAGGGTGGTCCATTTGTTATCATTCAAGTAGGTTTGAAAGCTGTCTGGACACAGATTCCAAATCTCATCAAGAGTCAATCTCTTGCCATCTGCATCAATAGATGAGCAAAGTATAGGCTACATAAAATACTGAGAAAAACATTCATTACCACCTTGACCCAAGCAAACAGTACAAATTAACGTTACACCTCCAATGATCCTTCAGAAAATTCCAAAGATGGTACTTTTAGCACTTAATTTTTGCATCATGAAGGAGTGTCAGTTTCGAGAGTTGATTCCAAGACATTTCACACAACATTTTCACTCTTGCCATTACCATTTATTTTCCACCCTACTTGGCTTTGAAGGACTTTAAATTCAAAAACAAGATTTCAAGATTTTACTCAGATTTCCATTCAATGTTTAAGTAACATTTACAGTGATGGATGTATATTGAGACATTAACATTATGTTACACCTGAACATGTCAATTAATGCAAAATTCTAGTAGCGCAAAATGTTTTGCTTCATATCAAATGTATATAAAATTTGAAGATATTTCAATATGATACTTTATTCTGTCTCTTTTCTCCTATGAATGGTCAATTCCAAATGTCTTGGACAAAATTGCCTGCCTGACAACTTGTATCAAACAGTAATATATCAATATAGTACAATATAGCAAAAGCTTATTCGTCAATCCAATACAGCCACTTCTCAGTGCACACATACCATGCAGAAAGCATGATTTTTTTTTCTGCTTGCCTGAAACTAAATCTACAGGACCAAAAGTGGTTAAGTACAATTTTTAGGCACAGATGTCCTGAATTAGGGTAAACTTGTGAGTTTTCAACAGGTTATAAAATCTCAATGATAAAATTATGAAAATCAATGGTGCCTGCAAGAAGCAAGTCTTGATTTTTAAAGAAATGATATATTATGCCATTGAAAACGTTGTAACTTACTGTTTAAATACACAAAATAGCCATGCAAATGCAGTTTAGTCTGTGCATTACAAGGGCTGATGAAATAACTCTCTTCAGCTTTCAAAAATCTATTGTCTGTGAGATTTAATAATGGAATTTAGTCTGCATAGTCAGTCTATGGGAAATGAAGAGTCCATTTCTTGCATGTAATTGGGATTATCATCATCTAAGAATTGTATTTGTCTCTCAACAATTGTTTTGCCCATGGATTCATTATGATACAACATCACTTGAGATTCCTTATCAAACAATCTAGCATGCAAAATCTTTTAATCAAGCATACAGCTTAATAGTTTTTTGAAATACAGGCACATCAATCAAAATATTCCAAACTTCCTTCTCAGAAGGATCACATGAACTCAAACAAGAAACATCAACTTTCGCATTGCTTAAATCAGTTTAACTATATAAATGTTTCTTCTATTACAACCAAAAAGGGGACACTTAAATTTTTGCTGTAGTTAGCTATGACATCGCTGAAACTTAAATTCATGTTCCGCTCTACAAACTTCTCTGAGACATTTTCAAATGTAGCATTATTCCAATGCTCTTAACCATGGCAGGTTAAAACATTACATGTACTTTCATTTTACTGTAACTTGTATTCACATCTATTGATATAACTCATGCCAGAGAGAATAAATTTTCTTGAGACATTTCAGATGTGTACGTTCAATGTCTTTACCCATGGCCAATTTTTCTATTCTACTTACTCATGGTTGTGATATTGAGGTACAAGACTGGTACAGAGTAACTTTCACTGTAAACAACATGATAGTCATAGGCCAAAGCCTGGGAAGAGAGTGATGTGGGGTTTACCGGCAAACAATTGTCATCATCCTGAGGAAAGAAGATTTTTTTCTGAGTTAACCGTCACTTCAATCACAGGCAGGCACAGCAGAAAAACAGGAAAACAGAGGATAAGAGAAATACCAATGAAAAATACTCCACTTCCCCTTGATCCTTGTCATGGGTTATACCAGTACCTGTATATAATACAATATATATAAACACACACATACACATATATGTATGTATATAGACTTGTATTAAGCTTAGAGAGAGA
>JAOWAY010436347.1:0-13665 GCA_028565895.1 Goniobranchus geometricus | reverse complement strand
CCCGAATTTTGTTAATAAGCATCCTTTTTGTGTCAGCTTCTTTCAAAACGTCTACGTTGGTTTTTCGATCAGTCCAATATAGTAGATTTACAATTCTATAGTAGAGACATTATTTTAATGCCTAGCCCCATCAGAGATGCACAAGAAAACCATTTTCTGTATTTAAGTTGCGTATGTCAAAGGACCATTGGTAGTTTGAAATGGTAGAAAAGGATGGATGAAAGGCCTGACATAACTCATTACTTCAACTCATTTCAGTGTCTTTTCTTTCCCCAAATCTTTGCCAAGAAGAGCATCAAATGTAAAATTATATTCAAGAAGGGCACCCATTGTACAATTGTATTCATGAAGGGCATCTCTTGTAACATTATATTCAAGAAGGGCATCCATTGTAAAATTATATTCAACAGGGAACCCACTGTAAAATTATATTCAAGAGCGTAAGTACCCATTGTAAAATTATATCAAGAGGGTACCTATTGTAAAATTATATCCAAGAAGGACATCCATTTTAAAATTATATTTGGGAGGGCACCCATTGTAAGATTATATTCAAGAAGGGCATCCTTTGTAAAATTACATTCATGAAGGGCATCCAGTGTAAGATTATATTCAGGAAGGGCATCCATTGTAAAATTATATTCCAGAAGGGCGTCCATTGTAAAATTGTATTTAAGAAGAGTATCCATTGTAAAATTGTATTCAAGAAAGGCATCCATTGTAAAATTGTATTCAAGAAAGGCATCCATTCTAAAATTGTATTCAAGAAAGGCATCCATTGTAAAATTATATTCAGGAAGGGAATCCATTGTAAAATTGAATTCAGAGCCACCAGAACAGGTGGCAGTCCCAAATTTTGGATTAGCTGAAGTAAGAAAATTAGATCCTTAAAGACTGTGAATTTGCATAAAAAATACAAAGAGACTGTTTCCCATACCTTCCTCATATTGTTATTCACATAAAAAACAATATTTTTTATTTGTGATAATTATATTTTGTTACAGACAGTATAAAGCGCATTGAGCAATTAACCGGCAAGTCAGTATCTGTGTATGAAGTTGATCTTTTGAATAAGGAGAGCATCAGCGAGGTCTTTGATAAGGTATGTAGGATAAATCTTTTTAGGGTATATTTTAATGAAAAAGTTGATTTAAGCATGATTTTATATTAGGTATTAAATGGGGTTTTTAACATTTCAGTGGTTTATATACAATGTCTGGAATACTGCTACAACAGATCTGGTATTTAGATAAGAAGATCCCTTGAAAATATAATTTGTTCTTTTGGTTATTACTGTTTAAACAGAAAAATTCATACTTTTATGGAATACAAATTTGGGAATTTGTTTAATCTTGACTTCGATTATTGAGTGAAAATTGCTTAAGTCTCATTGGGAAACGTTAGCTGTACTGGACCCGCATGGATATGCTGTCTTAGATTTTGGGAATACAGCCATATATACTAAAAAAAAACAACAAAACCTCCTCCCCCACAAAAAAAAAGAAAAACAAACAAACCAGGAGAGGATCAGTTTAATTATCAGATGTAGTCAATTTTTTGTTACCAAGGTATATATATAGAAAAAGGACGTAAGTGAGTGTAGGCCATAGATCCAGTTAGTTATCTGGTTTGTCCTCCAGTATGTGAACATAATCTATCATACGCATGCACCCAAATAAATGAATGACAAACACATTGCCAGATCATCAAAAAGAATGGCCTTTCTCAAAGAAATTTGACTAGTTCACTCACCTAAAGCCTTTCCCACCCACTTATCATCACAGTGGATGTCAAATGATCTGATTGGCTGCTACTGATCTAATTGTGCTAGACATTGCTAGCAGTCGATTTTGACCATTCTTCATTGACTTAGAGATGTCATATGAAGATCAGTGATGCAACTGCTGATGAAATGTGTGAGTCTTGTGTGGTTATTCTTGGGTGCTAGACATACCATTTGTCTGCATTGTAGATGGCACTTCACAGACGTTTTTTGATATTTGTGTTGATTATTTTGTATCCATTTGGTATTGAATTATGAATCTAAAGAAATTTGAATGTGGTTATAAGATCAAAGGTGGAAGTGAGAGACAACGGAAATGGTGAGAAACATGAGGGGACAGTGGGCAGGACATGACATGTAGCCAGAATGAATAACAACAGTGGATGAAGATGACTATGGAGTTGATAACCAGAGAAGGCAGGAGGGTGAAAGGAAGACCCATGGAGAGATGGGGAAATCAGAGTGAAAAAGTAGATGGAAGACAAGGGATAAGAGTGGCTTAGGACAGGACAGAGCATTGTGGCGAAAACCGTGTAGGTCACCTGCAGGCAGTGGCACGATAGGCTGAGAGGATGATGATTGGATTCAGGCATATATTTTTAGATAAAATCTTACATTGAAATACAAAATAAGACTTCTAGTAATGCTTGGAAGTGTTATATGTAAGTCTTTCCAGTTTTTCTTTTTTCATTTGATTGCTTGTTATTGCTTTCCATTTGTGGATAAAGAAGTGATCAGAGGCTAGATGAGTTTTACGTTAGCAGATTTGTTTACTCTTTCTTTCTTTCAGCATAGGGACATCTCTAAAGTAATCCATTTTGCAGCCTTAAAAGCAGTGGGCGAGTCTGTTGCTGATCCTGTTCGCTATTACAAAGTCAACATCATGGGAACAATGAACTTAATTGAGGTTGTTTTTATTTAATATATAGGAAATTTCTTAATTCTTAAATTGGACTGTGCACCAAGTAAATGCTTTTTTTTCCACCACTTTTTTGTGTGTTGATTTATATCCACATCATTTCAATGACATTTAAAGATATAAAAAAGAAATTTGAATATAAAGACAATGGGATCATTTCTGTATTGCGGGATATTTTTTGTGGAAAATTGACATCATGAAATATATGTAGTAAATACACACACATGGTTTCTCCCAATATACACCTCTTCTTGACTGTCAAAAGGCAGTCGTTGCCTCACACACACACCCACACATGCACAAACACACACACATACAAGGACAATCAAAGTTACTTTTGAATCATTTTTTTTACTCTTCTCCAAAACTGAGTGGAAATAAAGTAAGCTTCATTATTTCATCATACTATAAAGTGAAAATATAAAGTTTCTAGATGGTAGAAAATAAAGGAAAAGATTTAAACTACTGTGCTCCATGCTTAACCTCTGCATTTGTACAAAAAGAAATTATCGTTACTGAAGATTGAGAATGTATGCTTTGATGAGAATTACAAGTCCTTGAATCCATGCATTATGTGTGTATTCCAGGTAATGACGGAGAAAGGAGTGACTGACATTATCTTCTCCAGCTCTGCAACAGTGTATGGAGACCCGGTGTATTTGCCAATGGATGAAAAACATCCTGTGGGAAACTGCACAAGTCCTTATGCCAAGACCAAGTTTTGTGTAGAGCAAATTCTCTCTGACATATGCAAAGTCAAAGAGGTAACTCCTTTTTAAAAATATGATTAATAAGCGTAATGGCCCCAAAGGTATTCTTGATGGATAAAGAAAAAAACATTGAGCATATTTTTATCTGTAATGGAAGGCTGCTTTATAAGCATTTATGAAGAGAAACAGTACATGAGTAGATTTTCTTTTTCCTCTCTTCTTTCTTGATCAATCCCCTACCGCATTGCTCCCACAAAGTTGTTTCCATGCACAGGAGGCATTTTTCTTTCTTTTGTTCTTGCTTTTATATGTTTTGTGCCTTTACTAGTTTGATACTTTCTTTCATGCTCATTCTTATTGAGAGTTGTGTCATTACCTGTGAAGAGAACATGCTTTGTGCCCATGAGTCTCTCCATGACTAGACATTGCGTTTCACGGCAAAATGAATTTATCATTCCAGGATTGGTCAGTTGTTGTGTTGCGCTACTTTAACCCTGTTGGTGCCCACTCATCTGGTATGATTGGAGAGGACCCACAAGGAATTCCAAACAATCTTACTCCTTTTCTATCCCAAGTAGCCATTGGAAAAAGAAAAGAATTGTTTGTATATGGGAATGACTATGACACACATGATGGCACAGGTAAGAAAATTGCAATTTGTTTTGTAGAAGTTTATTTTAATGCTGGTTTGGGTTGTTTTTTGTTCCAATAGAAGCTATTAAAAATTTGTCATTGTTTTTTGTTATTTCCATATTATGGGGGGTCGTGATAGTAGGGGCTGTTATGTTTTTCATCTTAATCTGTCTTTTTCCACAAAGTATCATTCACTGGCTCATAAAATGAAAAGAAAATAACGGGTATTGTTAAACTTCTCATGGCACAGATTCAGCATTGCAAGTCAGCTTCTGCTCAATGAGTTTTGTTAAGAAGGCAGTATAGTCCAGCCAATATTTATATGTATAAGTGTTTTTTGAGAGATATTTTGGCCTGACCTTTTTAAATGTTAAATATATGAAATTACCTTTACATTTGACAAGAACCAACCTAAATCAACACAACAATTGAACTCCTTCTAGAGTGAGTTACCCTAGACCTGTGGTCAACATTTTGTGCTACAATTTATTATTTACTATGTGAAAACTAATACCTCGCCATATTTGATTAAATAAATACAACAATGAATAAATTAAAGACCACTACATTCATTCCCAAAGGAAAAGTTTTCTTTTGGCCTTTAACTGAAAACAGAGCATCTGCTGCAGGAATTGCGCTTCGAAACAGAGCGATGAGTGTCAATAACCCTGCCAAACTGATTTAAATCACAGTGACCTTACTAGACCTTTTAGTTATGAGCCCATAGCAATACCCACCATGCCGCTGTGATAACCTAAATCTTCCATCTTCATCTCGAATATCTCCATTTATGAGAGTCAGTTTTTCGGAAGTCTACAGGTTGTATCCGAAGCATGGTTTAAATGTGACAAAGACTGTAACCTTGTTTGACACCACTTCTTTTTAATCAGATGAATTTTTTGTGTTTTGTATTTGTTTTTATTTTGGTTGGTGTGTAATGCACTGTGTTAGGATTAGGAGAATGAATATTATGGTGTTTTCCCTCTTTTGATGCAGTAACTGGCTCTGGCTGTTTGAAAGCTCCTTTTCTATCACAGGGTTTTACTTGTGGAGAATGCTGATTTAACATAAGCTTACAAAGTGTCATTATTTTTATTGTTCCTACAGTTTTTGATTGCATCACTTTTGGCTAATGTTATAAATCCTGGGAATCGCTGAAGTCATAGAGATATTCTTTCTTTATGTACCTTCATGAAATTAATATCAAATATATTTCCCTTAACACAGGTGTCCGAGACTACATTCATGTAATGGATTTAGCGAGAGGTCACCTGGCAGCATTGAAGAAATCAAATACTACAAAGGGATATTTGGTGTGTATTTTTTTACCTTGTTATTCTTACCTTAAAATGATAATTTTAGTGTACTGTTTAAAAAAAAAACCCATTGAATCCATGCTTTTTTTCATGTGCTTATTCTATCTGAATTGTTTTGGGGAGAAGGCATAATTGATGCTAACATGTTTGTAGTTGAGAATTCATACACTTACATGAGCTCAGTATGTGATGTCAGCCAAACAATCACTTAGTTATGAAGTGTAGTATAAAGGGATTTGTACAGAGTTGCAAGTAATTAATCTTTACTGTCCTTTGAAATGGATTGATATATTTATTATACAGTCTTTTCTCGTTGAAGTGCCATGTTCCATAATATTTCTGTGATCTTGATCCTTTAGGTGTATAATTTGGGTACAGGGAAGGGCCGTTCAGTTCTTGACGTCATCAAAGCTTTTGAAGTCGCCTCTAAGATAAAGGTAAATTATATCTTTGGACTCCTCATAAAACCTAAAAAAACGTTTCTTGAAAATACAAATAACTGATCAAAATACATGTAATAACAGTAATATCCATTTATAGAGTGTCGTATGTCACAACGTGTTTAAACTTTACTCACTGTTTATTGGCCAGCTACTAACTTAAGATCATCCATGGCTATTAAAAGGGATCAAAGGGAAGAACTACTAGTGAATTATAACGTAGGAAATTGAACAAAATTTTATTTAACACATGTAGGTCTTTCCTCATTCATGAACGCTGACAGTTAGTACTGAAAAAGAGTAACACTGTGTGGCTACTGTAAATAAATCACCCTTTGAAACTGGTAGGCTTAAAGTTGCTTTTTGAAATTTATGACTAGCAAGTCCAACTTCAATACTTTCAGCTATGTCATGTGACCTACAAAGTTTGTTGGTTTTCTTTTCACCGTGAGCAAATGTTTACTGGAGGATGTTTCAAAGGAAACATTTTTGGAACCTGGAACCTTTTCTTGGTCCTGCTCAAATTTGACTACTTCTCCTATTTTGTGAATGATATCAACTATTCTTTTGACCATGAATCTACTGTATTTGTTTTCAGATAAACTACAAAATAGTTGAGAGAAGACCAGGTGATGTAGCTGCCATGTGTGCAGATCCCAGAAAAGCAGAACGAGAGCTGAATTGGAAGGCTGAATTGTCACTCGTGCAAATGTGTAGGTTTCATTCTCCTGTTTCATGAATGAGAGAAATATTACTCTCTGCAAAACAATGGAAACAGATATTTAGACTAAGATGTGTTACTTGATTTTCTCTTGGCCAGAAAAGTTTGTATTAGGTCATGAATAATATATGTATTTATATTAGTTTCTGCTATCTAGATTGCACTTTTCTTGAAATCAAGTCTGCACAATTTTGAAAATCCTCCAAGTTTTGCTCACATTGCAAGACTTTTAAGGACTCCTTATTTTTATTTTGCCATTTTATGATACTTTATTTATGACAGTTCAGAAAAGATAATTATCCAACATGCTAAATCATTGAAATGCGTATGAGAATAAGAATAGATGACTAAACCTTCCGAGAACACTCAAGAGCATAGGGGATCATGAAAGACCTCTTCCAGGACTGTGAATCCAACACAAATGTCTTGATCAATTATGACATCCGAGTCCATTATGCAAGCATATGCAATTCCTGGAGTGGAGCTAAGTGTTTATCTAGATCTAATTCATACTGGCTTCTTGAAGTAAAATGTTACATAAAAATCCACAGAGAGAGTGTTCTTTAAAGGGGCATAGAGTATACATAGTATTTCTAAACTTCTTCTGAATAGATATAAGGGTACATCAGGTATTACTATTAAATTTGAGTAGAGTTTATTGAAGGAATAGTTAGAATACTGTTTCCAATCTCAGTTTCTGAATAGACATAGGGTACACCTGGTATTATTAAATTTCAGTCAAGTTCATTGAAGGAAGAGTGAGAATACTGTTGCTAATCTCATTTTCTGAATAGACATAGAATACACTAGGTATTATTAAAGTTGAGTCGAGTTTATTGAAGGAATAATGCAAATACTGTTACTACACCTAAACTTCTTCCTCTTCTTTTGTCTTATCTCAACTCTTTGGTTTGCCACATTAGTTAACCTTTTCACAGATCCTTCATTATAGTTTTTGGCTTGGAGCTTTCACTGCATGCCCACTCAGGAAGGCCTTGCACTAGGAGGGGTATAGAAGAAGAGGTGGAAATAAGGAGGGAATGAAAGAATTAATTTTTCTGGGCAGTGGCTTTTCAGTCTATTCTGTTTCCTTTGGATATCTGTATTGGCCTCTCTTAAAGAGAATCAGTCTGCTTTTATGTAATCTTGTCACATCTTTTCCTTATTGTGTTTTATGGACATTCAGATATATGTTTAAGTTATTGAGATTGCCCATTTCCACAAAATTTGTGAAAAGACTGCTCCATAGATGAAATGACCATGGGAGAAAGGAGCAGTGATTCTCTTCTGTGATTTCTAATTGCCAAGGATAATAATGCATGAACAACTTTCACATTGGACCTCTGAATTTATTATCCACTTTTTATAGGACATACTATAGACGTCCCTTCTAACATAAAATGAGGGAGCAGAAAAAATAGGACGATCAAATTTCTCTGAAGCTGGCACAGTCCCGAAGTTGAAATTGAGCATTGGCTCCATGGCAAGTTTCAAACAGAAAGACCACAGCACTTAAAAGTTGCTACAAAATGTTGTTGGTCTTGTTCTATGTACTTTTAAATGCAGCACAGTGCATTTTAAGGAGGAGATGAAAAAGTGATATATCACCAGTTGCAAACTTAAATTTAACATTTAAATGATATCAGCCAATTCATCACAGGAAAAAAAGATCAAGTGGGTTGATTAGTAAATCAGAAAGCCAATTTGAACCTCAAAGGATGAAATTTAGGCATAAATTTGGAAATTGTTGAGAAGTTATGCCTCTTAAGATCTAGTATTTTGCTTATAAGTTGTAATAATGATCTAGATCTTGATGGTCATACTTTAGCAGAGCATGAGGAGGCAACTCTATCTGGACTTAGATCTATATCTAGATTGGATTTTGAGTAAAGTAACTCTCTTTTTGAGGTAGAAGAGAAGTTGACAACAGAGTTAAAAAAGATAAAAAATTCACCAGCATTCAAGTTAAACACGAAAGCAAATCACAGAATTTATAGGCATACAATTAGGGTAGCAATATGAGACATGCAACATCTTATTCGGTACCACTTTTATGTATTATTTCCAGCGTTGTGCTGAACATTGCACAATAGTTTCTTGAAACAAAATGGTACACTTTCAGTAAATTTGACTCCAAAACGATACAGCATATTTTTACCAGTAAAGCAGTCCACATCATCACCCTTAATATTGTTTTTACTAGTGACTGAGTCTGATGTTGGTTTAAATGATCTCCAAAATCAATCACATTTTCAAGCTTCTATATTTGCCTTGAATCTGCAAACTTAAGGATATTGATAGCAGCCATATTCAATGCATTCAGAGCATTCAATACCTTTCAACTATGGGAGAATTGATTAACAGTTTTCTTAAATGTTTAAATTTAATCACAGAAAACATGGAAAGAAAATTATAATTTTCAATGTTAGGGTATAAAATCAAGATCAGCAATGAAACTTCATGTAAATTAGGTGACCTGATTTGCATAATTAACAGTCTAATTGCCTGAAAATAAAAATAGCCAGCCAGTTACAAGGCCTGTAGTAACTGGCCGCCAGACTAACCTTGTAGTCTTTTTTTGCAAATGGAATCCGAGGCTGATGGATCGTTGTCATCTTCATTGGTTTAATTTATAACATATTAACCTAGTGGAATGTGAAAGACAACTTCTGTGTGGTAAGTTGAAGAATGCATTGACAGGAAATCCAAATTTCATTCTTTGATTTGTCTTCCCTTTAGGTGAAGATTTATGGCGATGGCAGAGCATGAATCCAAATGGTTTCCATCAGAAAAATGGACTCAAGAATCATTGATGAAGAGAAGCCTCCTTATGACAAAGAGTATTTTGTATTTTCTAATGCATTATGTATATGCGGCAATTAACCCATTGTCCCTTGAAAAGATTCAATAAATCCTTCCTGTACCTCCACAAAAAGGGGCATAACCAACTGTTAATGCAACCTTGTGTACCTGGAAAGAAATTAGATTGAAAATTTAATTTTCAACTGGCAACTTTGAAATTGGTCCCCAATATAAGGACATAAAGGCTATTTAAGACATAAAGAAAATAAGCCTTAAATAGCCATATCACTTTAAAGTGGGTGCAGTAATATACTGGGATTATTGTCTTTTATAAAGGGTCAAACGGTCAGATTTTACAGCACTCTGATATTATCTCATTCCTAGATTGAATGTCAGATGTGACATCATTTTCATCGCTTTCACTGCCACCATCAATATTTTCATTCATTTACACTATCCTCTAGCTTTCATTTGGACCATTCATAGTCCTCTACACCATCTTTACCATCATATTTCTTTTGTACATTGGGAGGAATTTGGAGCTTTCACAGCACAACCAGGCCATGATGAATCATTGATGAACATTTGCATCAACTTCACACTTTTTAGTTTTGCATTCAGAGTAAGGGAAACTAGAGCAATTAAAATAAATGTGGTGTCCATTGATGCCCTGGAGGTGTGTCCTGTCTGTGTTCATTATTGCTATGAAAGATTGAGCCATATGGCAAAGGGTACTACAATGTTATGAAGGAAAAAGATGAGAATAATCATTGAGCATTATAGAATACAGTAGACTGTTCTGAAAGACAACAGATTCATTATATTTAAATTTCGATCTATAAAGTTTGCAACCTATTGTTGTCCGTCATTGCTTTTGGTTAAATACTTTTTCACATGGAATTTTATATGATGAAAATGTGTTCTATCCCCCTTATTTGATTATACTATGATAATGTACAATTTAGCATGTGCCATTTTGATTTCATATTATGATACCGGTAGCTTTGCCATTCTCTACTATTTGAAGAATTGTTGTATTGAGATGTTTGTTAAATTGTTCAAGTGGTCACATTTGTCACATTGATGCCATATCATTTATTCATGCCACTCAATATAAGAGGCTCTACAAACATAGAATATAGTGTAAGGAAGTAATATTAAAGATGACTGTAATGGTTTAATCATCTTCATCATCATTTTGGGCTGGGCTGATTAGTAGAGACAACCTACTTGGCTCCCCGCTTCTCGCAGTCCTTTGGTTTGCCTATCATTTCTGATGTTCCATCCTAAATTCAGCCAGGCCGCCATATCACCTATACCCCCTCCTCTCCATGGTTTTGGAAGGAAGCTTGCCTGGTGACTGTCTCTTGCTAGTGGCAGCGTGGCTGTGTGGTGAAGGTGTTTGACTTGTTACCATGAGGTCCGAAGTTAGAATCCTGATCTCGCTGTGGTGCTTTTGAGGCCTTGGGAAAGGCCATTTACACATGTTAGAGAACATTTAGTGGATTTAATGCTTTATGAAAGCTGTAATGATTTTTGCTGTCAAGTGTGTATCAGTCTTGACCTCTACCATTGCCACTTTTGCCCTCTTTTTATAAATCTTAAAAGAAATATGAAAAAAATTATTGGGGAAAACAAAATCTTTTCAATCTCAGTTTAAATGTTAAGCTATGTGTGACAAGTTTTCATTTCTTTCACAACGTAGGAAAGTGATGATGATAATGAGAAGAAATAGTCTCAGAGTGTCTGTTAACACTTTCATTGCCAGCCTCTCATAGTGAAATAAACCCTTCATTGCCAAGGGTTCTGTTCAAAAAAGGACAAAATGAGTGTTTTCAGATGAAAAATTCCCACTTCCATACTTTTGAACATACATGCATGAAATTTTGAGGATTGCTTCAAGGATGAATAAAGATCATTTTCATTTAATCAATTTATCAAATTTTACGCAAATGAGGTCACATGACCTGTCCGCCATCTTGGATTCTGAATAAAATCGGGAAATTCACATATGATCTTTACCTCCAGATATTCTCCGATCAAAAATCAACAATTATTATATCAAAATGTGATCAGAACAAAGTGGAGAGGGCTTCAGGTACCAAGGGTGCTTTTCTGGTTGTATTGTGTGTATTATACTATTATCTATAACGAGAGGAAAACACACTAGATCACGTGTGAAAAAGTAAACAAAGCATGACTATCATGAACGATGAACTTGTACAGTAAAAGTAGGCCTATATGTCTCTATCAAACACTATCATCCACTCACTGGGTTTAAATGTCTCCTCTCCGACTAAATACACCTATTTGAAGGGTAAATGAATGTGAGTAGCCTGGCTAAGTCATCACTAGCATCAGCTGGCGATGTGCCACGCCCATTTGGGTCGAGCCATCGTTTTCCTGCTCTGGATCTAGATCTAGATCAAAATCCGGTAATTCTGGTCAGTAGATTTTCTTTCTGAGCTACTCAAACTAACCTCCCTACTAGATCTAGACCCACTTTTCCATGAAAAACCAGTATATAAGGCAGAATCATGATGATAAACATTATCATCATCCAAAGCGACGACCGCAGTTCAAAGTGAAAGAAGAAAATCACAGTAAACAAGCTGTAAATAGCAAAATACGGGTCAATTAGGGACGAAAAAATTCAGCGAGTCGGCTCAACGTCTATTGAGAGAAGGGAAATAACTCCCGTTATTCTATGGTGTCATAGTTTTTGTGTATCGCACCTTTTATGGGTGGTGGTCGGGATTCGACTTGAGTCGATTGTGGCAACAAACTGTATGTACTGGAAATTCGACTTCAAGTAGAATTTGGCAACAAAAGTGTTAAGTGAGCTATTCCATATTTACTTCCAGAGTATACCCCATTTAAATTAAATGATATTGACCAATCATTAATGACAAATGAAAAAAAAGGGGAAAAGAATATTTGTCAGATATCTCAATTTTTGAGATTTTGAAAACGTGCTAAAGTTTTATTATGGCTCATCAAATTACTTTTTGTTTTTGTTTTCTACCCTTCAGTCCTGATGATTAGTTCCATTTGTATCATTTGAATAATATAGCCACGTTTTTGTTTCACTGTAAAGATTATGATATAGAAAATAATATAGACTCTCTGTTAAGTAAGTTAATAGTAGGACAGCCAATAAAAAAGCAATTCTGTTTTGTTGACATATAGCTCTCATATATGGATATGTACATTAATGTTGAAAAGTTCATCACATGCAATGAAAGATGGACTCATAAAAAAGTGATAACTATTTTTAAAAAAACCCAACTGATTGGTACCATGGCAATTCATATTTATATGCCTATTGGATTTTGTGAGTGAGTAGGTTACGGGCCATCCATGCATTTGTGTCAAGCTACTTAAGAGTACATACTGGACTGTATGCAGAATTTTCATCAGAGGTTTTGAAATGCTTTGTATTCTGACAACATAAACATGAATTGTAGCTTTATTAATTACATTAACTCAATGCATGTATGTAAAGTTGTTCCTTTCAGCCTGAAAATGTTCTTTTTTTTTCTTCTCTTCTTTTCAAGACACTTGCTCATTTACTGTGAAAATAAATGTTTTGATACCTGTCCTCATGTATCATTATGAAATATGCCTTTTGTTTTTTGTGACAATTGAAATTTGAGGGTACGACTCGTTTTAGGAACACAAATGTCGCATCATTCATCATATTTTTACCACACAACATGACTCTTTTGACTTGTTTATCAAGACTCTGTGATAAGTGTGAAAATCAATGTGCTTAAAGTTTTCAACACTTTCACAGTTAGGATCAGTCATTACAAGGTAGTTATCCAACATTCTCTAAATTATTATATCCATATATATTTCATAATTGCTTGAAGAAGATCATGTATATTTTTGATTTTTTGAATAATATATATTATTTTGTATTTCTACTTCAGAATTTCTACATAAGCATTTCTATAAAACTATTAATGATGTTTCTTTTGTTGTTAAACTCATTACATCCTACATCCTTCCTGCGCCTTGTATGTCACACAACTTTTTCTTGCCATCTGTCTCTATCTACTGCTGCTGCTATCATTACCTCCATTGACTGCATGCCCAATTCTTTAGCCTCTATTTTTAGTCTTCTTCGTAGGGTTTCTTTAGCATTCCCTCTCTTCCTCATGCCCTCTATCTCCCAGGTCAGGACATGCTTTGTAATTCTTATACACATACGTTTTCATACATAGCCCTCTTATTTCCATCTTCTTGATCATATTTTTTTACACTTATGTCTACCCAGACATTTCAAATCATAACAAATACTTGAATCATGGGACAAAATGGACATTTCCCCAGTAT
>JAOWAY010436236.1:0-13677 GCA_028565895.1 Goniobranchus geometricus | reverse complement strand
CCCCACCTTTTCCACCTTGTATATCTCCGTAGACTTCTCCAACAGGGGAATCGACAGGCTTGAATTGGACCAATGCCAGCCATTCATGAATGTTGTAAGAAGCGACGACCAAGGTAGTACCCTCCTCGTATGGAATCCCGTGCGCATCTCCAGAAGGAGAAAGACGGTCAAGTTTCACCGCCAGATACCCAGGCGGAGCGTAAGACAAAAAGGGGGCGCCATCCTTTTTTTCCCCCTTGCATTTGAGGCTTTGCCAGCCGCTTGTCCCTCAAAATGGGTCACATGTGTCAACATTACAATGAACAAAATTCGTTGAATTAAACAAGACTTTAAGGGATTTCCCGTTTACCCTACGATGTACCATTCTAGAAATAGCTATCTTTCACTGTTAGAACGGATAAAATAAGTCCTAACACATTCTTCCAACAGTTGAATAAAGTTTTGAAGGAGAGGTTGAAGATTGGAGATAATGTAGGGCCTCGACAGGAAGTAAAGGCTGAATGCAAATTGGCTTCATCTTTGAATTCAATTGGCTAAAAAAAGGAAAAAAGTCTAATTTAAACTGCTTATAGATTTGTTTCAAAATAGCTTTACTCCAAATAGACACGGGAAATAAAAATTTTGCATGATTTAACATATTTTTTCTTCCCACCCGTGAGCTATAAAGTGTGCAAAACTGAGCCTCGCTCCATTGTATGTACAAGAATTGGACGGCACTTATTATTTTCAAAGCGTGACAAGCACAGCTAAGACGATTTTGAATTCGAGTTACCTGGATGATTTCATGGAGCATCCGAAACTTAACTGCAAAGTTATGGAGCTTAAATTATTGAAAGTCTTAAAAGCAGCCCAAATAAATCATCGTCATCATGGTTATAAACAGAATATTCTATTTCTATAAATCAAATTCATATACAGATTAAGGGAATTTTGCATTCAATTTTCGTAACAGAAGGAGTCTTTACAGGGACGACCAATAGGGTATTACAAGTCTCAAGTGGTGAAGTAGGACATAAATTTTCAGTATTAAAATATGATGACGACAAACCAGGTTCTGGCCAAGCCTCATTTTCATCCTCGATCCAATCCTTAGATTAGATCCAATTCTTCTAACTACAATGGAGCCAGGCCCAGTTTTGCACACTTTATAGCTCATACTCATAGAAGAATTGAAAATTATTTCAATTTATGCAAAATGCTTATTTCCCATGTCTATTTGGAGCAAAGCTATTTTGAAACAAGTCTGTTAGCAGTTTAAATTAGACCTTTTTGCTCTCTTTAGCCAATTGAATTCAAAGGATTAAGCCATCTTGCATTCAGCCTTTTCTTCCTGTCTGGGCCCTATATTATCTCCAAACTTCAACCTTTCCATTCAAAACTCAATTCCTCCCTGACCCATTACATTGATCTTCTCTTTAACCTTGAGAACTTTGGCACCATCCTCAAAAGACTTTACCAGGCTTTTGTCCAGGCAATCAATCATCATTCCTCCTAAAATCTTTACTCAAAGACCGCTTTCCATTCCCAACACCAGTATATGGCAGTGATTTCCATCCTTTTCGATGGAGCAGAACACAATGGAAGGAAACATTCCATTGGCTCAAGGATCCCTTGCGCACGCATTAGATTGCCTTTTGCAATACATAGCATTTGTCTAACTGCTGGTGGATCTCCTGGACTGTACTGGAGGACCCTTGGGATCAGCGGAATACAGGTTTTTGAAAACCATTGCTCTTTGACGACACGACTGACTAGACGTAAGGTAAAAGGAACACTTACGGCGTTGTCGGCAAATCTCTGTCCCAGTATGATGTACTCCGGCTTCACTTTACTGAACGCGTCGACGTCTGGGGACAACTGCTGCTGCTGTTGTTGTTGTTGCTGTGAGTGTTGCTGTTGCTGTGACTGACCAATCCCTGCTGTGTGGCCGCCGCTGCTGCTGCTATTGTTGTATTTATTGCTGCCGCAGTTGCTGTCCACAATAACAGACGCCGGACTCACAGGGATCAGCTTGCATAGACGAACTCGACTGAGACCCCCGCCTCCTAGGGGCACCCAGCCACCGGTCGAATCATCCCGTGTCATTACCTGTGCAGAAACCTGCACGAGGGGCTGCCCACTGTAATAATAGGAAGGGAGAAAAAGAAAGTAGATATTTTAGACTATAAAGAGTTGCTTTTTTTTTATTTCTATCTTTCACATGTATTAATGTCACTCGGGGTGAAAAATTTGAAATATACATCAATGATCTGCTATTTGTTCTACACATGTAAGACAGAACTCTTACATTTAGAATAGTGAGAACGAGGGATGTCTCAAATTTGATACCAAAAATTCTTGCTCCTTGAAATGTTTTACGATTGCCATTGACGGCATGGGTTGAAATATGTATAGTTGATATCTCTCTAACACAAAGAGAAAGAAAAGATTTCTGAAAAGAGTAACTTATGTATATCAACATTCAACAATAACCCTGCTCGACTTCGGACACGCAGTCTTTCTTTTCGACCACTCGATGTAAATAATATGTATCACAAAGTTCTAAAAATAGACCTTTGTTAAATGTCTATAACATGTGCATGTATGAGAGTATCTACAGTAAAAATACTTGTCCATGCCTGCGTCAGAAATCAAGATCACAATAAAAAATCTTTCATTATGATAACATTGTTTGTCTGTGTCGTCTGTTAATTCATTCAACCGTGTGAATACATCGTAATGTCAGTGTCTGCAGAATCGATTACCATGCGTTTCCGTGCAGGTGAATCGAGTCATACAACTACAGGCTGGTGAACACACCATGTACATGTACCCACAACACAGAAATGCGGGGTACCGACTACGTGCAGAAGCAGAAACGCAAGTGGCACACTTTCCCCCTTTAATTTTCCCATCTTTGGACAATCAGTCCGTCTGCTCTCTCTTCTTTCTTACTAAGTCATACATTTTGAATTACTTGGTTTCTCTTGTCTTCCCATCCCCCACGACGTGTCTTCATAACCGTGAAAGGCAAAGTTTATAAGACAGGTGCCCTTCCAGCAAAGATGTATGGCTTAGAGTTAGAGACATTTGTACTAAGAAAGCAGATGGAATATGAAGCAGAAGTGGAAGAAATGAAGATAGTGCATTTCTCAAAGAGTGTAACGACATTCGACTAAATAAGAAATAAGCAAACTCAGAAAAATTCTTGAGCAGGCAAAGTTAGAGAGTCAAGATTAAGTATGATCTTTTGAATATCTTTTCATTTTTGGAACTCACTCCCGACATGCATTAGGTATGCTAGATTTCTTTCTGAATTAAAATCAGGTTTATTTAAAGTTCAAGTTCTATCTTTTTACATCCTAATGTTTTTAGACATGACTAAGTGTTCCTTGGGCAAAGTCTGCTATACCTTTTGCATTAAGTGGGCCTACATACTACGATCCACTGTCACTGCAATATATGTTTATGTCACTATGTCAATTGTGTTGTACTCTACACATCCTATACCATTGTATTATGCATTGTTTTTATTATTATTATCATTGCAGAGGGTTTCGAGTTAGAGTCGTTTTTAATGGGTTAAAGCACTAAAATATAAGTGCCATTTATAAAATAATAATAATAATAATAATAATAATAATAACAATAAAAATAACAATAATAATAAATATCATTATTATTACTATTACCATTATTCTTATTATACTACTACTACTAATAATAATTATTATTATATTATTTTTATCATTATTATATTTATCATTATCATTATCATTATTATATCATTTATATTACTATTATTATTATGAGATGGTTCAGGCATGTTCAAAGTAGAGATGAGTCGAGTACTGGCATGAGAATGCTGAGGATGCACTACCAGTTAAGAGTAAAACAGGAGGATCTTAAGACCCCAAGAGAAAGTATATGGATGGAACTAGGAAGGTTATGATGAGTGCGGTTCGTGTGAAAGAGAAGGACGAGTAGAAATGACTGGCTATTGAAGGAAAATCCCCTGTGGCAGTCCCTGATGGGATGAGCTGAAAAAAAAAAGAAAAATGAGTTTCTTTCTTTCAATGAATTTAATTTTTTTTTTAATGCAATCCGTTTCGCAGTGTGCACTCACTGGCATGAACTGTATAAAAGCTTGTCATGACCCAAACATCAAAATGATTGAAAATTATTGCAAATGTTTGCTTATCGTTACAAATTTACAATCAAACATAATCACACATGATTTCCATAGATGATTAATTTTGCACTATAACACAATCTTTAAGTGCATGAAATTATTAGATGGAAATAAAAAAAAAGCCAAACAAACAACAACAAAAAAACAATCAACAAACCAAACAAAACAAAAAAAAAATCATTAGAAAATCAATTGAAACAAATATCAAACCACTCAAAGAAATATGGACAATATTCAAATTAACTTTACATTAGCTGCAGTGTTCATCACACACATCTTCAGATAAAAAACCCAAAATAAACAAAACCATGCAGCAAAGTTTACACATATATGATGTACAATGTTTGTATAAAAATGATAATCCACAGCTCTTTCTATGAAAAACTAAAGTCATTCTTGTGTTATCTACCCAGAAAGTGCTTATCAAATGTAATAATTAACAGAACAAAATACATCCCCTTTTAGCATATATAATGACACATGCCAGACATTCTAAACACAAATAATAAAAAGAATAATATATATTATACACATGTATTAGATAAAGTGTTTCAGTTCTCAAGACAATACATTTTTTCTATTCAAATCCACCCCTAATTGTATTGCTCCATTTTATCTAAAAAGTCTTTCTTTCTTTTTTTAAAATTTTTTGACAACATTTTGTAACAAAGAAATATATCTCTCCCTAAAAAGTGCCAAAATAAAGTAAACATTAAGAGAGATAAATGAATGAGCTGACCAGATGTTAAGTTACATTAAATGCAAAATTAAATGTATTCATTAAGGACAGGCTCAGAGATGAGATCACTAGGTCTCAAATTACATTAAATGCCAAATTAAAGATTGGCAAGTGGATGAGCTCAACAGATGTCAATTACATTAAATGCCAAAAATGAAATCTATACATTAAAGACAGGCACATGGATAAGATCACCAGATGTCAAATTACATTAAATACCAATTGAAGTAAACATTAGAGGAAGGCTTTTGGATGAGCTGATAAGATGTCAAATTACATTAAATGTCGACAGTGTACTCTGTTCTATTTGCTGGGAGACTGGGGTTTGTCAATTGGTGGAACTGAAGGTTTCAGGGGTCATTGAGAAATGTACAATAGCAATAAGTTGACGATTAATTACAAATTTTAATTTGGTAACTTACAGTTTATTTCCCAATTAAAACAACTCATTTTCTTGCAAATAAAGGGACTGTTTTGACTGCTTTCAGCTCCCATCTCTTAAATATACCAGATCTAAAAATGATCCAAAATGTTATCTATTTCTTTTTCATAAATTGAGAAGTGTCTGGTGGACCAGTACATACAATTCTAGGTTTTCTAAAATGGACCCTTGGGCAAAATGAGTAGCAAGTGGCTGTGCTAGACATTTCAGTTGAAGTACATGCACAACAGTGTATGCAGGGGGCCAGAGCAAATAAGCTTAATATGGGACAATCTGAATTCATCATGTTTCTTCTATGCTTGGTGAATGAAACTTTATTATTTAGTTGTGTCATTGACTGGTAGAAGTCCATGGCTGTAGCTTAGCAAGCTATTGAGACAGTGCTTGGTGTACTTATGCAATAAATGTGTAATGGATTATCTCCCAGCCTTCCTCTTTTAACATATATAGGAAAATCGAGTTCTACGATTAAGGCTACCAGAATACTTACATTACTATTCAATATGCAAATCAATCAACTCAACATACAAGATTTAATGCCAACAAGATACATTCTTGACTTCTCAAATGTAACGGAATGCATTGGAATTAAAGTTTTTAAGGAAATTCAGAATGTTCTTATGACGCTAACAAAACTGCATAAAGTGTGTTCTAGTTTCAAGTTAGAAATGCAAATAAAAGTAAATGAAGGTGAAAACAAGGAATGGATCAGCAGATGTGTATGAACATAAAAGACACAATGAAAGTAAAAAAAAGCACAATAAATAAAAACAATCTCAGAACAATAAACAGAACTCCATTCTATAAGATGTAATTAATTCTGCTTACGTCACATTTATTTGACTGTGACTATGTAAGGGAAGAGCTGCCATCAGTCGTAAGTGTCTTAATCACCACTCAAAATATTTGCAGTACAGAAAAAAACAATCCTCATGCGATGAAAAATAGCCCAGTTTTTCTTAACTCCTACCCATAGTTGAGTGCTATGCACAGAATTAGAATGCAGTAGTGGAGTGCTATTGTTGAAATGTACAGAATTAATGAAACTCAACAATGGAGACAGGACAGAAGATGTGAGATTTCAGGTCTCATCTTCGTCAGATAACCCTCAGACATGAGGACATGTTTCACGAAGGGAGAGACCCATAATGTCACATCTCCTGTCCTCGCTATACAGTTTTATCAATTCTATATTTCTGAGTTAGAATGCAATAAATAAATTTCCGCCACTGGATTGTCAACCAAAATGCCATGACAAAACTTGCAGGGCATGTTAAAGTTAAACGAAAAAGTCAATTTCCCTTTAACTATGCTATGACCATCCAAAGGAGCTTTACAGTCTGGTTTTCCCCAAAACATTTTTACATTACCTTCAAATAACTTCACTAGTAAGATGAAACTACTGCCTCACCATCTAGTAAATCAAATAGAAATTGTCGCCATTTAAAGTATTGTGTATGATGATGCTGATACTCAAGAAATGCCAAAACACCCATAAAAGATATGGAAACAATTACCTGTCATTTCTTTGTCCTTAACAATTAACAAATGCATGAGAAATGTCTATCATATGTAGCACATCAAACAGGTGAGCTGCTGCTGCAACCCCCAGGTAAGGTAAAACAGAAAAGATGAAAAAGTCCATTTAATCTAAATCAACTTAAAAGAATGATCATCCTTGCCATATATATTACATCAAGGTCTGCATTTCAAATAAACTATAATAAAACAACACTTCCAATAAAGAGTCCATTACTTTACAATTAAAATTCAGCTTCATGCCTCAGAAAAGAAAAGTGGATAGTGTTTGAGTTTGATTTGTTTTCAAAGACGATAGACAGCGAATTTGCGCCTGCTCTACAAACATGTAAAACAAAATCCATTGTTCCACCCAAACCAAACACAACCCAAACTAATTAAATATATGATAGTGAGAAACAAATCTGATATCATGGCTCTTTCATAACCATTTAATCCCATTATTTTGAATACATAATATGTCCTTAAAACTAAATCAAATGTTACAATAAAAAAACCTAGGATTACTACGGACTTCTTTTTTTAATCTGTTTTGTGCCTTCGAGCCTTGGCCATATTTGCTTCCTTCTTAGCCTTGCGTTTCTTATCTTTTTCCTTGTGCTGGATGTCTTTGGCTAGCTTCCATGCAAGTATGGCACTAATGAGAAACAAGGGAGACAAGATAAGAAGCACATAATAAATAAACTCCCATGGACTTGAAGCTGCAAATTTTAAGACACTCACTAAAAGTTCATTCAGGTCATATCCAAAAATGACGGCCATGATCTTACTATAACTTTTCTCGGAAAGCTCAGAGAATCTTTGCTGAATCTGAAAAAGTGAACAAAAAAAGACATATTATTGACGCACACTTTCATAAGTTTTGCAAAAATCAATTTGCCATTGTAAAATTCTTAACATCAGTTTTGTATTTCATGAAATTATCACAGATTATATCTAACTAAGATCGTTTGTGGTAATTGAAGTTTTTCTTTTCATGAACTTCCTCCTGTCCTCGATTTTGATTCAACTACCTGTGAGAACGAATGAATATAACTCTGCACTACATGTCATTGAGTTCACGAAAATCTGTTTTATCACATACATGTACATGTATATAATATATATTATATTATAGTGGAACCTCTGCTATTGGGACCCCGGGGAAATCCAGGAAATTGCAACAAAATTTCAGGGAACGGAATTTTTTCTACATAACTGACACCTCTAATCAGGACAATGTCCTGGCAAATCGGGACAATTTTGTCACGAGTTTTCTTTATCTCAAAGAAATTTTAAGTATAATTTTTCAAAGTTTTGCCATAATGTCTCACATTACACATGAATAGACAGTCTGTTACTATGATACAAAAAAAGAGAATAAAATTGTCCTGGCAGTGACAAATCAAAAAGGTGCTACGGCAACACCTAGGCTAAGTTAACAAACCCTTGCAATGACTGAAGATCGACTTGTTTCATAAAGCAGTGGGACGAACCATGAAAATGAGCTGTGCAACGATATAATCGAATGAATAATGCAGCTGCATAATGAAGTCTATTGTTTGCCATTTTGCAATCGCTGCATACTTCTGAGATTGACAGGCCGACCAACACTCGCAAGGTTGCAAAGTAAGCCCTGGGTTCCTGGTCAATGGTCAAAATAAATATTATGGAAAGAGTTAGTTATTCAACCCTAACAGACCAATTACAGACATTTATTCATTCTCCTCGGGAAATCAGGAAACCGGACGATTTTTCAATGTCCCATAGGTGTCCCAATAACAGAGGTCCTAGAACTGTATATATATTATACTATAGAGTTGCGATTGGCTATGTGTCTGGCTGCCAGAACCGGCCAAAATAGACACTTAGCCGAAAGACACTTGAGCCAAAGGTGATTTTAAGGAAGATAACCTCCTTTATGCAAAACACATTATATTGGCCGCTATATGAGGTGGTGTCTCTTCCTCAACTAGCAGAGCAATGGTCTTTCTGCACACATCAAACGATTTGCAAATTACTGTGAAATCTGGCTTTCCTAGTGAGCCTTCAATGGCAATTTTTTTTTTCAACTTTTTTGTTTGTTTTTACCGAATCATTACACTGGTGGGACATTTTGACTGTATGAAAGTGAAATGCTGACTGACTGTAAAGGTTCATATACACATTTTATGATGTTTCAGTCTATCTGCTCAGCAATAATAATCTTGTAATGTAGACAGACATGATAGATTCATGACGATCTCATACATGAACATGCATAAGAAAGTCAAGAAAGACCTTTATTTAGCGACTTAATCTTGTTCTGTCTTTCAGAGTCGAAGTAAAAGCAATAAACTGCATACCAAAACATGGCCACATAGCCATTTAGCACCAAGTTGTTGACCTACACTTCAGCCTGCCTGGCTAAAAAGCCACCTGGATGACCCAAGACAATGCGCTCGCAATTCTTTCATCTCATGAGGTGAAAGAGGTAGAAGGAATGGTCACTACGGACAGCCAAAAGGCAATTGGTCTAAATTATGTGTAGTCCTGCAATGTTTTAAAAATCCGGAGATTCAAAATGCCATGCTTTCAATTCTTTCAATCTCATAAGGGGGTGAAGAAAGAAAGGGAGCAATATTCACTACAGAGAGGCAAAAGATGATTGGCTAAAATTACATAGGCCTGCAATGTTACAAAGTTTCAGCCAATGGAAACGGGTGAAAAAATGACAATGCAATGGCCTAATAGCTAATAAAAAGAATGTTGGGCCTACCCTTAACATGCACTGGACACATCAGGCCCTCATTTCATTTCTCATACTGTAGCAGATAATGCAAAGCCCCATTCATTCAACTGTCTGAGTGCATTTTGACAAATTGACATTTAAATATTGTGGAGTAGGATGCGATTTTCACTAGGCAAAACGGACACTAAGGAGGAATTCCTGATTTTGAACAGACTACTTAGATGTTTGTTTTTTTAAAGAAATAATTATGATTTGTACAAAAACGGAGGTAAACGGCCAGATAGCCGGCAGACACATACTGTTTATATATACATATGTTTGGGTAAAGTCAAGATTAACACAAATGCAACCATAAACTACTTTAGTTCAAGCTATAAAAATCTTGGTAAATAGCAAATTTTCCAGCATTAATTAGGCTGGTTTCAACTATTTCTAGCACTTATTATAATATATGGAATTGCCTGTCAGCAGATGTCGTTGGTGTCCTCTTGTTACACAGGCATTCAAGTGCCACCTTGACACCTTCAGCGCTTCGTAAAAATATTGTATAGTTCTATATCAGTTTTAGAACTGCCACTCTCAATCCATATCATGTGATGTGCTCCAAATGAGCTTGAACAGCGTTCAAACAGAGAAAAGGTGTTTTACCTACATGTTAACTACATCACATCATACTGCAAAAGAAAGTTGCATTAATTTCTTTAATCGACAATACATTCTGGTAGATAGTATACTTCATCAAACTGACTTAAAATTTGTTGATTGTCTGAACCTCCAGATACAACAGCTCAGCAGCAATATTTGAATACATACAAAGGCATGAACAACGTATTTTCTGCATGAGTGAGTAAGAGAAGTAAGAAGTAAGAGCAGTATTTTTTGTTTCTGTTAAGTCGTATTTGTGGACAAATAACCCACCTCCCCCATTTTCTATCATGTCCGAGTAGGGCAGTAGGGAATTATTGTAAAGGGGTTGGTGTTAGAAAAGAAGGTAAAACACGTCTGCCCTTAATGTGAGTTGGTGATGTATTCTCATGTGTATCACTGCATTTGAGTATCGGGGTAAAAAAATTGAAGAACAAAAGGAATAACAGGAACAAGACGTAAACAGAAAATGGCCGACGAACTGGTCGTTTCTCTCCGTCTCACACATCTTTGTGGGATATGACTCGCAAGGTGTATTTATAACGCACAAAAAGAATTCAGCTCATTTCGTAACCATTTCTATTTATGAAAATGAATATTGTCAGAGGAGAGGAGTTTTATTTAAGAGTAGTTTACTGTTATTTTGGAGACCTCAAGGCCACTTCTACATCAGAAATCCTTCCTCTAAATATATTAATGTGTTTTGTGGACGAATATGTGTAGGTGTTCATAATGATGTTAGATTGCACAAAACTGAAGGCTTGCCCACTTTAGACCCCCATAAAAACCAAGCTCCAACTTTTTATTACTACCCCATCAGCCATCAAACAAATCCATCTTTAAATCATGTCACCGGAGTGGCGGAACTATAGGGAATTCCTCCCCAAACCTTCATACTAAAACGACTATTATTCAGACTGTGCGACCACTACGGAAATCTTCCCTATTTAGGTGTATGTTAGAAACATTCAACCTCATTTTTTTTGGCCAATATATTTGTACAAAGTTTCCACACTAAGCATTGGTCATGCAGAGTAATTGTCTGCTTTATTAATACCTGATTCTAAAGGCGTGCCCCCCCCTGTCATGAGAAAACCTCCACATCAGTTTGATAATGTCCCTTAGCGCGTCCCGACTACAGAACTCCTTCCAATAATTGTTTTAATCATTTATCGAGCTGAAACTGCAACGGAATCAGTCAGTACTGGTAGACTGGTCTTGCCTGGAGCAACAACATGCTTTTAGGGGGTTCTAGTTATAGTCATTTCATCACATGCCCATTTCAACATACTGGTGCGGCCAA
Organism: Goniobranchus geometricus; assembly: GCA_028565895.1. Lineage (NCBI taxonomy): Eukaryota > Metazoa > Mollusca > Gastropoda > Nudibranchia > Chromodorididae > Goniobranchus > Goniobranchus geometricus. Next base: position 2,128 of record JAOWAY010436236.1, on the reverse strand, counting down.
TACATCACAGTTATCTCATCACACCCCAAATGCACGCCCTCGCTAAACATAGCCGACAAATACTTTGTCACTTTTGTGCATTCATTTTCACGCACACTTCTAGGCCCTAGCTACAATTCTGAATGGACAAAGTCTCTAATACCTTCGCTCTCCCTCAAACACACACACACACACAATCTCTCAACACTATTACTCACTCATACTCACACAATCTCTTATACCTTCACTAGACATTACTTTAGACTAGCCAACCGTCTGAAATAGAGGATTAGAATTAGATCTAAGATAGGGAACCTACTTTTCAAAAAGCTGTAGATCTAGATTTCTAGTAGATCTTAGATCTAGATTCTAGTCTAGTAGAGTCGAGATAAAAGTTAAAATTAGGCAGGCGCTGGACATCAAGTCAGTGGTATGTTATAAGTTTAAGTCAATGGTTAAAGTCTGGAATAAGACAAAAGCCAAGCACTTATATCTATGGGCTTATGCTTAGTCATAGATACATCGAGACCTTCCTCTTGAGAACGAGCCGGCTAGGACTATTCTATTCACTCGATTCATTACAGGGGAGACTATCCGAGAGCGAAGAAAAATAATAAACTAATCAGTACACAAAAATAGTAAATTAAATCATTTTGATATTCTTTGCGATACTTTTTGAAAAAACTTCGTTTTATCTTTTCGCCAAGATGCCGACCTTGGACATTCTAAAGGAAAAGATTAATATTATTTTTCCTACAGATCAAGTAATGTGAGCGTTACAAGAAGACATCATCTCATTAGGGCCTGATTGGGTTTTTTTATTATATGACATTCTCTCTGCTAATGTTGTGATGCCATTTTTTTCGTATTGAACATTTCAGGAAAAAAATAGCTAAAATTATCTTCACATAGGGAGAGGACCAATATCATGGCATGACTACGATCATTCATGAAAAAATACACATTGTATTTCTCCATGCCCCACAGAACGTCTAGCTGAGGCCCACTACAATCAAAGGCCTTATAAATAATATTCTAGATCTATTTCTTGTCATCGAAATTGCTCTCTCAGACAGGCCATAGGTTCTAGGTGTATTTTATCGAACTGAGTCTCTTGACGCTCTCTTCTTGAAATGGCTGTTGTGGAGACTGTTGGGGCGACTCTACTCGATGTAAACAAGCCTCTAAAAGACCGGTTCCGCGCACTCTTTACTCTGCGTAATCTGGGTGGAAATGATGCTGTCGATATTATTTCCCAATGTTTCAGTGACCCATCAGCACTCTTAAAGCACGAATTGGCCTACTGCTTAGGGCAGATGCAAAATTCGTATGCCATACCAACATTAACTCAAGTACTGAAGGACAAAAGCCAGGAGGCAATGGTTAGACATGAAGCTGGTATGTATGTGTACATAGTTAATAAAGTGTAGATCTAGAGTTCTATGGAAGGGTTCACCTTTGGGGAGAAATGGGCACTCTTTAAGCGATGGGGTCCCTATTTGATTCTTCTATATTTCGGCTGATCTGGGCGGACCCGGTGGTTATATTGATGTATTCGGGTGTCGTCGGTTCTTGTATTCGGCCGAGTATCCATTCGCTGTCATTCTTGCTTGTGTGTTAAAATAAAAAATAAAAAACTGAATGTTTTTGTATTTCAATATTTGTATGTTTGTGTGTATACTGTATGTGTTTAATTTGTTTGTATTATATATAATTAGATGTATGTGTGTGAGTGTTTGTGTGCATGTGTTTGCGTGAGTGTATGTACGTGTATTTGTGTATGTATGACTGTGTTTATGTGAGTGTGTGCCCGTGTTTGTGTGAGTGTAAATTCCTGTTTTATTCATTTTGATTAAATAATACGACTGGAATGCAATAAAATATAAAACCAACCGACAGTAATTTTTTAACTAACGATAAAAAGACATTTTGCACCCGAAGATGTCGACGTGACCACCCAGATCAGCCGAAATATAGATTCTTGTAGAACCAAATAGGGACCACAGCACTTAAGGAGTGCCGAGAAATGTCAATGACCACATCTAGAGAGGGAAACAACCCAGTGGGAGATAATAGGGCAATTCCACGAAAATGTCAACCCCAAAGCCAAAATTTTTTTTTGTTGGTATGCAAAAACAAAGCATGCATT
>JAOWAY010436125.1:0-13681 GCA_028565895.1 Goniobranchus geometricus | reverse complement strand
GAGAGAGAGAGAGAGAGAGAGAGAGAGAGAGAGAGAGAGAGAGAGAGAGAGAGAGAGAGAGAGAGAGAAAAGAAAGAGAGAGAGAGAGAGAAAGACAGACACACACACACACACACACACACACACACACAGAAACAGAAAAAGACCTGGACTAAACTGAAATTTTATTAGAGAGAAAGAGAGAGAGAAAATAAGAGAGAGAGACAGACAGAGAGACAGAGAGGGGGGGTCAAATGAATGAGACAGAGACAGAAAGCCAAAGACAGAGCAGAGCTAAAGAGAATGCCTAAACGACAAGAGTTAAGACTACGAAGAATCTAAATCGATATACTATTGTGCTGTACAATGTTACGCAACTCCTGCTTATAGAGCCATGGGTAACTTTTTTTTCTTTTACTGCTGCACATTGTTTTTTTTTTTTTAATGAAGTTGGTCCATATTGTCATATTGCAAATTGCAAATTGTTTTGACGGTACATCAATATTTCACTTCTCGTAAATGGTAAATCGTAATCGGTCTCTCTTTCAAAGACCTTAGTGCTCCAAAAAAATTTAGGAAATTGAAATTATATTGAAATAAAATTATAATGAACTGAAAATGTTTTGTTTTCTCATAATTTTTAGTGCTGTTTGCATTTGCCTATGATCACATTTGTATGTGAGCATACAAACAAACTATATTACCCAATATATAGACAAGAGGTAAAAATCTATGCCATGGGTCTGCAATATTCTAGTACCCGAGACCAGGACATCAACTTACCAGTTTTGGGTTCTGCATCACTGTCTTCTAAAAATTCTACATCACTACCTGCTGTGTGAAGAATAATAGTAATAATGCCTCTTGATCTTGATGCAGGAGAAAATTTTAATTTATCTCTACCTCTAGATCTAGAAACGGTGGATCGGGACATAGTTATAGAGCTACTACCGCATCTAGATGCTTCTTCAAGATCTGCATGAAGTCCACTTGGACCAGTTTCATTTTCTGATTCAGTGATCTCATGGGCACGCGGCACATATTTTAGATGATGATGTTCTGAATCACTGCTGTCAACAGAGACCTACAAAATATTCATATCACAGACTTTCTTTTAGACGATGACCTATTGTTTACATTGTTGCTAGCCAGTACTGTATTTTCATCACTACAAAGAGTGATGAGGGAATTCCCTTACTGGCCACAGATTAAAAAGTGTCAGTCGTACTTCTCAGTCCGAAGGTGAACAAGAGCCTCTAAAAGTGAAAGAAACATGTCAAGCAAATCCTGCATGCTTTCAGTAGAGACTATTGATCAATAATGTCATTAATGCAAGGGGTGAAGATCCATCCACAGTGATGGGAGGCTGTCATGGAAATCTTGCATAATCTATCTCAAGTGACTTAAAAAAAAGATAATCCTCTCATTATCACATATGCTCATTTTAGGCAAACCTTTTAGTAATACACCAAACTATAGTTAATTGCAGAAAAGACGATTTTAGTAGTTTTCATCTTATATGAGCCAATGATCAAATAAAATGCAATGATTTTTTCAAAATGTCCTTTGTTCCCATATTGATATATTATCACTTATGTTGTCCTTTGGAAGAATGTAGATCAGTACCGTAGAAGAAAAGTTGAACGTTATCCTGTCAATCAAATTTGAGCAGTTTTATCATATCTCCGTAGCTCTTCGAAGTTTGAGAAGCCGCTCAATTTGTTCCACTGATAAACATGGATGTGTACATGAGTGTATGTTCATATGAGTGAATATGTATACATTTTGAAAAATTTGTTTATAGATATATATGCATGGCCCATTCAAACTTGTCATAACTCAGGATTAATGATTGCCAAAGAAATACATTCTGTAAAAACTTTTATGAGGCCACAGATTACAGATCATTTGAAAGGGAATCCAAAATAAGCAACTGTTTCCTTTGATGTGTTTGTTTGTTTATTTTCAATTTCATTTTTTTAACATTGCAGCAATTGGCAGTCTACTGAAGGGTATATTTTCTGTCAAAAACATTTGAGATTTTGAGAGAGAAATTATTCCTGTAGCAGGTGATTCAAAGGGGTTCTAGTTCTATATTGAATGAATGCACAGGATATTTTAAGTATTATGATGATTACATATAGATGAAGTAAATAAAAGTAAACAAAGTTAAAAAAAAAAAAATTAAATACGTGAAATTAACAATGCACATTAAAAAACATCTTTGGGGCATGATTGAAAAATCTGACTTGGCCATTTATGTGATGACTGATGCTTCCTAAATTAAAAGTCAATCATTGAAATGAGAAAATTTGCCAAAAGTGGATAGATTAGGAGATAATGAAAAGAGCATAATCTTATGAGGATGATAAATGATCATATCTTTTCATTGATGAAATAAAAAAGGATTCACATGAATTAGTTCATAGATTGTCTTACACATATTGATCTTTCATGCTCCTTTTCATCACACTATTTAAATTCTACAAAAGGTTAATGCAGTTAAATCATGAGTAAGAGATTTAAAACAATATCAATTACAAGCATGCCTTCACATTCATATGTGTTCAATGCTGCAGAGGTCATTCTTATATGTACAGTTTCTCTTTAGTCCTCTAAAATGAAGACTTCATGAGAGGAGAACATAATGGTATATCATGATGCATTGAACGTACTGAGTACAGTAGGTTCTATGTCATGAATAAGCAGTTCATGTTTGAAGGTCACACTTCACGCCATTCATTGTAAAAATTAAATTGCCCATATTCGATTGCACACACACAAACACACACACACACACACACAAACACACACATACAGGCACACAAAAGACCATAGAAAATAATAATTCAACAGACATTGAAATATCTTAGTATTCATCAACATAAAAAATGTTTGATATTTTCTGTTCACACAAATACTGTTATTAAAAATTTTGAGTAAATCGATAACTCATTTGTAATGAATTGTTGAAACTAAGTCATTATAATAAATCTACTTCCTTCTCTGACATGTAATTTGCAGTCAAAAAGAATCATTGTTTCCTAAAGAGGAATGGTCATTTTTGTTCTTGTAGCAGATTTATTAAAAGTATGATGTATATAAAGGTTGCAAGGAAATAAATACAAAGTAGGTGGTATCTTAAGTAGCAACACTTCTGGCTCACTCTTTCTCTATACTAACCAAAGAATTTTCAGTCTTAAACAACTTCTGGACAAGATCAGTTCATTGTTCCTGGAGTGAATAAAATAAGATAAACCATCAGGCTTATAAATCTGCACACAAAGTCTGACAAACTTGCTGCCCTTTAAGAGATTCCTGACTTACACTCAAAATTTACTAGCACCACACTCAGAGCTCCAAGCAATCCCTAGAAAGGACTGAGTTTCCTTGAATCACACAACTTTATTCAAATTATACAAAAGCCTTTGGAAATTCACTGATGTAGCAGTGAAAATCAATTTAAATGAAGGAAATAGATTCACTCTAAAGGCCCACATTATATTTGAATGGATATTACACTTCCATGATCAAAACACAACTGACTACATTACACTGGAGTAGACTTGTACACTCCGCCTTCTTGTCTGGGACAACAGATAGCAATGGTAATTGCCACCAATCCAATCAAAAGAATCCCACCACCAATAGCTCCAACAATTGTGTAGATCTTCCAAGCACTAATGTCACCCTTGGATTTAGTATTGCCAGGTTTCTTTTTTAGACCTGACTGATCTGCTGGTTTTGTGTCTTTCCCACTTTCCTCAAAACCCCTATTTGGATTATATCTTGTATCAGGAAAGCCATCATATGTAGGTTCACTATTATATCGCCAGATTGTTGGTTTAATTGTGGTCTTCACTATGTCTTCAATTGTTGAAGAGCTCTCATAAGTGTCAAATGGATTAAGTGTAGTAAAAATGGTAGAAGTAGTTGGGGATGTCTCTGTTGTGATGGGTCGAGGGGTTTTCTTTTTGTTCTTTCTATTCTTGCGCTTGCCATTTTTGCGACGACCACTTTTTCTTGGGCGTCTAGTTGTAGTTATGTAATATCGATCCCTTCCAAAATCAAATTGGTCATCAGTATTAGTTATCAAGCCATTTTCATCAGTGTCATCGTATGGCCACATGTTGTTATTGTTAAATCCAACAGATGATCTAGTTGGTCCTGAGGAAAGACAACAGAAATTCTCTATTAAATTTGCCTTGAAATGAAGAGGGGAGAGAATGGAATTCTTAGTAAGCTAAATCACGAAATAAATGATGCATCAGTGGACTTGAGATTAAAGCTTTTGCATACAGGTGAAATGATGGGTCAGTTCAATTATTTTTTCATGTTGTACAGCATCTACAAGACAGACAAATCAGCATGCAAGAGAAGGCATATAATCATTAGAGACCATTTGGTATGTCTTCAAATACTGTTTTATGTAAATGTGTATATCTAAGGAAAGATATTCCCCTTCAAGTTCCCACGTTTCATTCAGGCGGACACAGATAAAGGCAGTGAAAGATACAGTCGGTTTGGCATTTCATTTTGGGGTGGACAGGGATATTTTGAATAAATTATTTAAGAGAGGCAGATGGTCTGATGGTCTGAAGGTCAGAGAACAAGACGACATCGACGCTCCGATGACAACATATGATTAAAAAAAAACAAAAAAAAACAAAGCAGCATCTCATGATGAATTCACTAGATACTGATACAGCATAGTGGTAGATGTAGGCTTCCAGTCCAAACTAATAGATATGGGGACGCCTTTGCTCCAAGACCTGTCAGCATATTGAATGAATTGTTTAGACATGAAAAGCAGTCTCAAATGGAATTTCTTGTTATAATTTTCACTGCATTGTTGCACTTTTTGACAATTGAATTTTGTATCCTGCCTTCATCTTACTATTACAACCCACTTTTTACTCCCATTCTTAGGCCAAACTTTATATTATGGCTCTGTGACTTAGCCTATTAGCTCATGCTTTTTATATGTCCCTGACTTTTTTACTTACAGATATGTAGCCATGTGATACCTCCTAAATAGTCATGTGATGCCTCTACAGTCAACCTTAGCTTTATATTATGATGAACTCCTAATTTGTCTTCTTTATTTCTTTACAATTTTCTAAACTGTGGGACCTCTCTTACTTGGACCCCGGGGATCAGGAAACCCAGGAAATCAAGATGAAATTCCAGGGAACAGATTTTTTTCTATATAATATATATTCCCAATTAAGAAAAGTTCTCTGGCAAATCAGGACAATTTTGTTAAGTGTTTGCAAAGAAATTTCAAGGATAATATTACACATTTTTGCCACAATGTCTCACATTACACATGAATAAAAACGTGTGGCATTATGAGACAAGAAAATGAATAGATCTAGAGTAAATCAAAAAATTGATATGCCAACACATAGATTAAGTTAACATGAATGATGGTTGGCATCTTTCATGAAGTGACGGGATGAACTAAGAAATGAGCTCTGCAAAGATATCTCCGAGTGGATAATAAACTGCATAATGAAGTCTCTCACTTGCAATGTTGCAATCACTGCTGGTGTCTGCGAATGACAAACCAGTTTCAACCAGTCTTTCACCGCATTTTTATGACCAATAGTTGGAGGGTTGTAAAGCCAGCTAGGTGTTCCTGGTCAATGGTCGAACTGACTGTTAGGGTCAGAGCTACAGAAATATTCGGCCTCAATAGACCAAGTAAAGATGTGTATTCATTGGCCTGCATGCAGTGAGGACACTTCAATTGGTCGAGCTTTGCCTTTGTAAAGTGATAAGTCAACTGGATATTTATGCAAATGAAATATGCAATAACCATCTTACATGATGACTGTGTATTTTGTTGCAGACATCCTTCTTGATGCTGTACCCAGCAAAGCAATCAAACTAAAATCACTGATTTCTTAAAATGCTGGACTACTCTTCAACTGGCTTTGCTGTGAGGTGGTAGAAGAGCTTGAGTAATCCTCAAAATGATAAAAATTAAAATCCCAAACTCACCAGAAAATCAGCAAACCCGGGTAATCAGGATGGTTTTTCAAATGCTCAAGGATGTCCCAATAACAGACTCTTCCGGTATTATCCTTCAACTACACATTTTATGAGCCTGTCAAATGAATTTCCCATTTTGGGATGACTACACTTATCTCTTTCTACAGATGTACCTATATCTGTCGACTAGTGTGATTCTCCTTAAAATATGTTCCATTTTATGCTCTTCTGGGAATTAAGGAAGTGATTAGCTCTATAACATTAAACTTATTAGGCAAATAAAATAAGACACCAATTTCATGGTTTTGTCCCTTGAATTAAGAAAAAAGAGACATAACAAGAAATCATGAAAACAATATGCATCAATAACTGTAACACTTGCAACTACATTTGTCTTTCTTCTTAACATTTAGTCAAACTAAAATCCATCATCTGCTCTTAAGTTCAATTTCTTCTTAAGGAAAACATAATTTTTTTTTCGAATTAAAAACCTGTTTAACTTTCCAGAAAAGGAATATTCAGAGCATAAAAAATGGATAAAGTAACCTAGTTAGGTTAGTTTTCAATACTAGATCTATAGGCAGTATCAAGGTACTTATTCTTTCATATAACATCAATCATGAGTTTGTAAAGGAATTCTTTTTATTGATCTTTGTGCTGGTTTGAATGCAAATATATGCAAACTTTTGATTTAACCTAATGTTGCCTAAACTAATATCACTATTTTAAATAAAAGCAAAAATTGAAAATGTTCAATGTTAGCCTGAAAAGAGAGGAACTTTTCTTAAGTAGTGGAATAAGGAAAAAGGAAAGTGAGACAGAAATGAATTCCTTAAATCAATGTTACACAAATCAGTAGTTATGATGTACCAGTATTTGTAAAATCCTCAGGAGAAGACAAGGAAATAAAATTTAAATGATATTTCTCTAAAAAGATATTTTTCATTGCCTAAGGAATGAAACAAAACAGGATTTTTCATAAATGGCTTCAGACAATCTAATATTGAAGAAAAAGAGGCTCACCGTTGGGAATAATCACAGGTTCAATGACCTGCAGCCAGGCAGAACTGTATTTGAGACCATTGATATTACCAGCCATACAGCGGTATTCTCCTTCATCTTCTTTTTGAATATTGCTCAGTCTCAAATTGTGAGGATCTTCACCATCTGGCAAGAACTGTTAAAAAAAGATACACATAGCCATATGATACATTTCCAGTGATAACATTCAATAATTGTCACTCTGAAAGAGAAATTGAATACAAAATTGTTGTCTACTATATACCATTTTCAATATTCTCCAAACATGTAACTTTATTAAAGCAAGCACAATAGAGGAGGATCAAAGAATGAGAATGTTTTTCTGCAATTTGATTGATTGAAATTCAGCTCTCCATTATTTTCCGAAAGTTTCAAAAGTAACGACTTCAAATGTTGAAAAGCTGGCAAATAAAGTTAAATCTCAATTATCCAAACTTTGTCATTCAAAACTGGTAATTATTACAATACAATCAGAGGGTGATATTCCAGTTTGTGTTTGAAATTGATATATACTTAAATATTTGTCATGGACATTTATGTTCATTTCAAAGACAAAGTTTACTTTTAAAAGTAAATGAATTATGACATAAGATGCATGGAGAAAGAAATCATCATAAACTTCATAGCCTGATAAATGGAAATTATTTTAAAAGAGACAGCCTTGGACCATTGAAATTGAAAGATTCAAAAACATAATGGAGTTTTTGTAGCACAAAAATCAAGTTATAACTTTTCAGCAATATATTTAATAATAATATGAGATATCATCCTGAAAACTCATCATCCTTAAAACAAAATGAAAGGTTATTGATCCCTCTGTCCTTCCCATGTTGTTCATCTCCTTAAAAGCGAGAAGAAAACTATATGGTATGACAGGTCTAAAGTGCGATCCCACAAGTTAGAAGTTTAGTCACATCTTTTCACAATGTATAGTGAATGAAATACATTTGTAAAATTGTATAAAACCCTGTCAGATCATTTACAGCGGTGCAAGATAAGAAAGAATTAATCTGTTAAATTGACTGACATATGGGGCACTAAGTCAGAGAAACTTACTTTGATTTTATTGCCATCTATGACTTTTCATTTTATTGAATTTGTTCAATTACTATGTTATAAGCATTTCTGATTTCAGAACAGAAAGACAAGAGCCTGCTGAAGAGAAAATGTTGAGGGCAGCAAGGCTAAAAAATGGCCATCACTAGCATAAGCAAGGAACTGATGATTCAAGACAGCAACAAAAATGGAAAAGAAAATGCATTGAGAGTCACCTGCAGTATACTGAATTGCCCATATGTTAAGATGAAAAAAAAAAAAGAAGAAATAATGCCTCTAGAGGAGTCACATATCCTGCAAGTGAATATTGTAGGCTCATTGTTTTTCTTAAATTATACAATAAATGATAGCAACAAAAATAGCTTGCTTGGAACTAAACTATGCCATTTTTATCTGATAGTTTTCTGTATATATAGAAATTAAAGACAGCAATGGTAACATCAACCACCAAAAAAATAAGATTCTCTTAGTCTTAGACAAAGGGAAGAAAAATTGAAAATATGTTGTAATTTTATCTGAAAATAACCCATGATCTATGCTAGGGGTTACAATTGACAGCAAACTTCAATGGAAGGAACAAACTGAAGTTATCTGTAGAAAGACAAACACAATCTCTGGGTTTTTGAAACGTAGCATCTCACATCGACCTAAGCCCAAAGAAAGAAAGTGCTATAAAACCCTTGCAAAACTTTTAAAGAATAGTCTTGTATCTGGGACCATAGCTCCAGAAAAGCTAGAAAAAATATACAGGAATGCAAAAAATTTATGACTAATGAGAATGTATTCACAATCGGTAGGACATCATTAAATGTTAAAAACTAAGCTGGACAACAGAGGAACAGAGTGAGAATAAAACACGTCACTTACAAGACTTGTGGTGGATGCATGGACATATCACTAAACCAATATCATATTAATCCAAACAGATCTACAAATAGGCAATCAGATAATTCAACTTGCACCATACCACAATAATAACCGATAGCAATTTACATTTACTTTTTTGTCCATTGATTACAAGATTATGGAACAAAATGTCACTCTCTGCCAAACGCAGCAGTAGTTGGAACAACTTTAAAAAAGGCTCTGCAATCAGCTTTCCTCAGATATAAAAAAAAAAGTTTTTTAAGTTTAACAAGGCATGCTCACTGATTTAGTCAGGAAATAGTCAAAGACAAAAGAAAGTTTACACTTTTTAACAGCTTCATTTTTCACCCTGATGTGTCAACATCTGTTATATTATATGTCATTTTGAAGGGAATAACTTGAAGTTTATGGTGAAATAAACCTTATTACTATTAACATCAGTTTATTTGAAAGCAGGGTTTATATAAAAAAGTTTCAAATTTTTGACATGGCAAAATCAGTACTTGGTGTGACCGCCTTCTGAGTCTTACAAACATTAACCTCTCTGACACATAGGTAAAGTCAACCAATCCACAGAGCTCACAGGAATATCATCCAAGATCTCAAGTAATGTCATTATCGAGACAACCTATTCTCTATTATTCCCCTTTCATGTAATTCATACAGTTCGATGGGATTTATTTTTCTGGTGATGATTCCCTGTCCTGTCAGAAAACCATTTGTGGTTCTTCTTGCCTTATTGCAAGGGGCAATGTCCTGCATAAACATTGAGTCCATTGTCAATAACAAAAGGGATTATAAATTCCCTCAAAACCTGATCAATGTAGTCATCCACATTCAGTCAACCGATTAATCGTAGTAGGAGTGTTTTATCTTATGATCCGGTCGTGATCAAACCGCATCTTTCTATGATAAGAACCGGGATGGGTCCTGATATAACCGCAGCTCGGTTCTCGAGTTAGGTGAAAGGGGCTCAGTACTCCAGCACGGCCATATTTTGGAGTACCAAACTTCCCCAACTAAAAAAAAAGACGTTTCTTTGTATGATTGCTTATTCCACCCCAAACAAGAATAGAGCCCTACCCTTGGTTCTTAGCCTACTGAATTTTGTCCTGATCAAATCTTTCATCCTTGTGTCCCTGATGTCAACTTCAAACAAGGCTTCATCGTTAAACAAGACTCGTGACCACTGGTCGACTGTCCACCTTAGGTGTGTGCAGGCCCACTGTAAACAAGTATTTATGTATACGTCTGTTAAATGAGGTTGCACACCTGTCAAGTATGTAAGCCAATCTGAGATAATTGACGTCTCACCATTTGACTACGGTACTGAAGATGCTTAATTTCATGGCTGTGGCTTCAGCCATCTCGTATCATCTGCTTTTGTGACGACGGACAATTTCTTTGCCATCGTCCGTTAGTTGTGCAATCACTGTGCCTATTCTAGGAAGATCTGTGGTGTTACATGTGGTTGCATATTTGTGTTGTAGGCTAGTTTGTAAACTGCCAGTCGACTGATATGAACAATTTTAGATGCCTTTTGAATACTGGTGCCAGCTTCAATATGACCAACCAGTTCAGCCCTGTAAATATCAGAAAGTCTGGGCATGGTGAGAAGTGGTTGGTAAAGAGAAAAAAGTTCAAAATGAGATAAATTTAAGGTCGAAAATGATGATGCGATTATGCTTTGTTTTAATATCTCTGCTTAACCGGGATGTGGCATTTTGTTATCATTGCCAAGATCTTAGAACTAGATCTTGAGAAACGTCTTCAAAGGTGAAGACATGCCCAATGGACAAGAGCCTATTCTATCAGATGATTTGAAACCATCTTTTTATCAAAAATGATACTACTTAGATGATTCACTAAGACAAACAAAATAGGGATTAAGACAAAATATAATTCAGTATTGGTATCAAATCAGTCAAGACAAAAATCTTCATTGCAATTATCATTTGCGTTGAGAGACTCTCAATCTCCTTGGCATGAACCATGCTACTTCTTCATTTTTGCTAAATCACTTTTTTAAAAATATATTTCGAAAAAAATTATTTGTGAAAATACCAAACATATTGTCCAAATTTGGATTTCACTTAATAATTCAGAAAACTCTTTACCATTAAAATGATATACAACATTACAAGCTTTCTTCAAAAAAACGACTTTCAAGCATCTCCAAAAGTATCAAACATGTTGTACAAATTTGGATTTTACTTCCCAATTCTAGAACTCTTTACCACTAAAATGATATATAACATTACAGGTCTTCTTCAAACAATGACACATTCAAGCAGATCCAAAAGTACAAACTTTCTTTTGCAGTTGACTGTATGTAAAGAAAAAAAAATGAATGCACTAATGCACACTCTTTTCTTTAAAATGTACATGAAATCCATCATTGTTATTGCCATTTATCCATAACAGGAGAAGATGGTCTGGCAAACATGTTTTTGTTATAATTTGAACTACATCTTTTCAAAGGGCAGCAAATGTGAAGCTATGATTGGCAGTCTCTGCAACATTTGTTTTACAGAAAAGGAGGGTGAGCTCTATTTCTTTTATCTGACATTGTTATATATGGCAGATTTATTTTGCATCTCCACTGCAATTTTTTTCACGTTTCACGGAAAGTTGCCAAAGAGAGTGGTCATTGTTCTTATTTTTCCATGTCAGGATATCAGTGTAGCATTGCTTAATGTCTTTCTGACAAACATAGGAGAAGTTTACTTTTTGAAGCTTTCTAAAAGGACATGGGGGGCTCTGTAGCTCAGTGGTAGAGCATTGGCCTACCAGACTGAGAGGCAGCAGGTTTGATTTTTGCTATGGGACACATGTATCTTTTTTTCTTAAGCAAGAAAATTTATGCCCGTTGCTTCATTTAACAGGTGAAAATGGGTACAGCTCACATTGAAAAAGTGCTTTGCAATAAACTGGCACTCTCTTCAAAGAGTGACGGATACAGTTCATGCTATAGAAACTGACATAAGCTCTGGCCTTATGAGCCAATCCGGCTGGAAAAGGACTACTTTCTACAAGGAGGTCTCTGTGGATGTGGTGTACATCCAATCACTTACATGGTAGAGACAGCGGAGGTGCCTCTTAGAAAAGGATATGCCATACTCTTAAGGAAAAGTTCTAAAAATTGATTTTGAATATACTTTCTTTTTAACATAGCATATCTACACAAAAATGTGCATGACGAAAAGTAAAAAAAATATTAAAATTTTTAAGTGTATTTGTAGCAAAAGCTTATAGTTTAAGTACTTACATCATCCACTGAAGGTTTGCTTGATTTGGGAGCACCTGGCCCAAATTTTTGCCACCTGATAGTAGCACTAGGGTCATTGAGGACTCTACAAGTAAAGACTACATCTGAGCCTGCCACTTGGGTTTTATTGTGAGGTCCATCTACTATCATTGGCCACACTTCAGCTTGAAAAAAAAAACAAAAAACAAAATATGAATGAAACTGAAAAAACAAATACTGCCTGAAAAAAAATGTAAAAAACTATGCAAGGAATAAAACTTTAAGCCTCATACATTGTCTTTCATTGAAGATTGAATAATGTATCCTCATTACAAACAAACAAATACCATGGAATTTTCAAATAATAAAAAATTGATTTGTAGAAAGTATACTCTAAATACATGGTGATTGACTCTTTCATTTGAGAGAACTGACGTTCTTGACTTATGCCCCTTTTACCTCCTACTCCTGGCCATCCAAGCAGGAGGCCTAAACAGTTTCTTGGAGTCAAATGATTCCAGTGATTATGGTTCTGGACAAGTGGTTGAGGTCTTCTCATGTTTTCCATGATCATGTAGGGTGGAATTGAGAAAGCTCTTTGCTGATCATTATTGGCAGAGTTGTTAATGGTCTTCCTTTGTATTTTAAACTGAATTCCATTGCTTTGTTGGCTAGTATGTCCTCATGCCCTCTCAAGATATCTGTCGTTTCCATTTGAAAGGACCTATGATGCTTGTAGATGGAAACTTAGCTTCTATGCAATCACAGCAAATGGATGGTTGCTTTGCTTCATAGATACTTTGGAAAATTATAAAATGCCTCTTATATCATCAAATATCATTTCTTTCTAAATGTTAGTCGTATAGTTTGTTTTGTCTGAGCGTAAACTATTAGAAAATGGAAATAAAGTGATTTCAGAAATTTTTTCTTTTTACTTTTTATTAGTATGCTTTTAAGACATATCCTTACCATGAACAGCTTTTAAAATGTTCTCCCCTTAAGTAACTGTAGGTTTGTAGGTTAGTCTCCATCTAAATGTCAGGAAGAGCAGAGGTTCAGCCCTCCAATAAAGATTAAACCATATGTTACCATCAAATTATTATATCACTCTGCAAGACTCTTTAGTGTTGTTTGGTGTAGGACCTTTCACAGAGAGGGCAACATGTTGGAGTTTGAAACATTAATATGATCCATGACCTAAGCTGACATTGTAACACTGTTGTCCTGTGTGTCTCTTTTATTGGTTTTGGCCTTTAGCTCTGTAATAGCTACCCCATGTAGTGAGAGAACAGACATCATTTCTACAATGTTCTCCCTTTGGTAAGGAGCCGCCAGCCATCAGGACATTTGAGCAACTCGTAACTGGATGAACCAAAAATGTAATTACAATGAAACACTGATGTAAAGAACAACTTGCTTGCTTGCTTATTGCCTATTATGCCGGCCGGCACGTAGGGCAGCAACAAAAGATCTCCATTCCTCTCTATCCTGGGC
>JAOWAY010436124.1:0-20471 GCA_028565895.1 Goniobranchus geometricus | reverse complement strand
AAGAATGATAAAAAACAGAAAACTCATTATGACTGGTATGATGAGGTCCTACCTGTATTTTCTCAAGACGACTTTGAATAGCATGTCGATCTCCTGACACATCAGAGCAGGCTGTTAATTTTTCTCTTATGGCATTGAGCCAGTCAACACAGGAATTGTACATGTCATTGTACTGTTGATGCTCAGTTACAAACCTTTCATAGTTAGCGACTCTGTCCTACAAAATACAGCAGAGATCAACACAAACTTGTTTTCCTCAAAATATTATAGAACATTTGAATGTGCTTTCTGGAATGACATGGAAGTAACAGGGTTTTTTTTTTTTTAAAGGATGAAATCAAAATAATTTCAGCCAATAATGAAAATTGTATATCAATTGGGATGGAGTATACACTCAGGCTGTTGGAATTTCTTTTAATATGTTCTGAAAGAGTACAATCTGAGCTCTATATACTTTTAAGAGGGTGAATTATTCTCTTAACTTAACTTGCATAGGAGGAGATGGTTGTAAGTTTTTTTATGTTGTTTTGTTTTAAATGTGCTACTCTTCGGTAATAATAATAATAATGTCTTTATTGTCCAAAATGGCAATTTGTTGTTAAGATTAAACAGTGCTCCATATTACATTACAAAATCAAAATTGTATTCACAAAGACAATGTACATGTACACATTCTTATGATTGCGTGGATCAAGATTACTAAAACTTATTACAATGAACTGTAATAGCTACTCATTGAGCTCTGTCTCTCTGTCTCTGCCTCTCTCTGTCTCTGCTCTCTGGCTCTCTCTCTGTCTCTCACTCTCTCTGTCTCTCTCTTCGTCTCTCTCTGTCTCTCTCTGTCTCTCAGTGGTTGTTTATTCTTCTAATGAAGATGTTCGCTTACTTTCAAGAGCTGGGAGACACAATTTCAGCATGATATATTCCCATTAACTCTTTAACTTAATTAAGTATCTATGCATAACATAACTTGTTCTGACCTTGGCAGCAGCACAGAGTTTTTTGTAACGGGCACCCGTCTGTGTTGTAAACTTTGCCAACTCAGGATCACTGCTACTTGTCTGTACCAAAGTGTTAGCCTTGTCACTAATGCTCTCTATGACTCTCTGGTAAGACAGGACATCTTGTTGCAAAGCCTGAGAAAAAGAAATACAGGAGAAAAGAATGAAGTGTAAACTATAATAAAGAAGGCAAGAAACATTACACAAATTATTTTACATAGTCTAAAAAACGCCAAGGGTGATCCATGCTGCTTCTAAATATTTAATGTTACTCCAAGTTATATGAATATTATAGGCTTGTCATTTACTCAAATACACAATAAAGAGGTTGATGCAAGAAATGCCTTTTGACAACATTGCTAAATTTCTAATTTTTTAAAACCAAAAGTAAAATTAAGTATGAAAAATGTGTTGCATTTTTGACAGCTGGTTTTAAAATAATATAACACAAAGCATCAACAACAGTCTTGGAACATAACTTTGAGAAAATGAGTCCTTTCTATGGTAAAATCAAGTTCAAATGTAATTTTATCTGAAGTTATCACAGGGCAAAGAAAACAAAATAATTTTGTCTGGTACCTTATAATTGTGAAGCTGCGTTTTCTTCTCCTCAAGAGTAGACCTTAATGGGATCTGCCCCTCAAGTTGAGATTCCATTTGTCTAAGCCAATGTTCCACTTGGCCATAGCTTTCATCAAATGATGTCCATTGGACTAAGGAAACTTCTAACTTTCTTTGAATAGCTGAAAGATCATCAAACAAGTTTTCATAACCCAGCTTCAGCTTCCTCAAGTCCTGTCGAATTCCTTCACGGCCGTCTGGTGCTGTACTGGGGTAGAGCTTTTCTCCAGCTTCCACACACTGGTTTAGTTTTGAGAATCCAGCATCTCGTTCTCTCACAAGATCCTAGAATATTACATATTTAATCTGTATTATTCGAAATGATAGCTTCTGACCATATTTAATCTGTATTATTCGAAATGATAGCTTCTGACCATAACATTCAGGTTTACTAGAATATTTCACTACCTCAAATGGGAAATAAACTCCATAAATGAAAAGATTTTGGGAAACTTCTTTAGGCTTACTTGTTTTATTTACACAACAAGAAAAGCAGGAAGCAGAACATATACTTAGATTAGATGAATTTGTTGAGAAATACATTTCACTAGATATTCAAAAAACACAACAAAACAAAACAAAAATCTGTATGTACATCAACATTATTTTTAGGTCTGATTTGAATTCACGGAAGCTAATTGGGTCAACATTTTAGATCTTGCTCTCAATTTACCTGCACTTTGTCAAGTCTGTCTTCCAACTCAGCTCTTGAACCACCAGATTCAGTACAATGTGCAAACTTTTGTTTTGCTCTTTCTAACCATTGAGAGCTGTCAGCATACTTGCTCTTGAAAGTCTTCTGATCATCAACATTCTGTTCACATCTCTTGATTAAGTCCTGAAAAATGTTCATTAAATCAAATGGTAATGGAGATGATTTATTGTAAATAAGGTAAGACTTTAACTCTATGGGCACATACATGCATGACATTTGAAAGTTGAAAAAAGGATTCTCTTCCCTTTTAATTTAAAAAAAAGTAACAAAAGATATTCTCACTTTTCCAGCACTGAGCAATGCCTGGTAACGTGCAGTGATTTGGGAAACAAAATTTCCAACCCGAGACTCTGATGTAAGTTGTTGCAAAGTTTGGGCTTCATCAGTAAATTTGTCCATTTCCCTCTGTTGGCCTCTGATTTCTTGCATTAATTCCTGGAATAAACAAACAAAATAAATTTTAATTGTTTTTAATTCCATTACATAAAATTTATCCAAAGTTTGTTATATGATTAAAAGATCATACAAAAAAACAAAGAATGATACTGATGGTGAATCATCTTATGACAGCCAGGTGCAAGCCATTCACCTTGTAATTCCTCCATCAAGCAAATTTTGATGACTACAATTTTAAAAATTCAAAATGGCACTCTTAAGACAACTTAAATGAGGAACATTTTATGCTTTGAGAAGAGTTGATGGTTTGGATTGGGAAAAAAGTTTTTAAAAAGATATTGTTTTAAATAATCTATAAATATATAATATTCAGAGGAAAAAGCTGTTTTACTCTACATATTGAATCTGTTTAACGTAAATCTAAACAAGATTACTGCAACAAAAGCAGAGCATGCAAGCCACTTGAACTGAAATAAGAAAATATTCTCAGAAATTGTAAAACTTAAATGATATATAATTGATTACATTCGTTCTCAGCTTCCTCAGATTCAAAGATATAAAGATTCTTATATCGCCCAAAAAAACAATCCCCAGGAAGTACATAGAGGATATACATGGCTTAATCAAATCCTCAACTGGAAAGAATGTTTTCATGCTGTACTCAGGAAAACAGATCTTACATGAAATTAATATAACAAGATAGATCAAGGTGAAAATAGCTAAGAAATTAAACATAAACATGGATCACTCATTCTCTCTCCAGCAGTCAAAGATGTTTATTCATGTTACATTTGGCAAAACCAAATTATATAGTTTCAACATGCACATATATTACAAGTTCCTTTTGAAATGAGTCCAACTTGTAAAATGAAATAAACTGAAAAGCGCTGAGAAGAAAGGCCAGCATTGGAAACATCTGAGAAGATATTTATTAAACCAGATATGAAGCAGTTCATGCATGCAAGTCAAGCACAAGGTTTGCAAATGATTGATGATACTTAAGGAGAGTTACAAAGTTGTTCTGCAATGCTGTTATTCTGGCTTGCAACTCATTTTAATATATATGAGAAGAAATTCAAAGAAAAGTAAGAAGACACTTTCAATTATGAGTTATGATCTGCAAAACAAGTCGTTTGTTGCTGTTTGTTCCAGAAATAAAAACAAATATATTTCACTTACAAATGATGTAGAAACTTGAAATTCAGAAATTAGCTACCTACCTGTTACAAGGTACAATATGAATGAAGCACAATTGAAAAATGCACAATTCACAACTTATTCACCATAACATTTCTTTTTTTTTTTTTTCATTTTCAGAAAATTAGTTTCATTTTGAGAGAAAAATAAGCCAGGCCAATTGGAAAATTGCATAAGGCTCTTTCGTCGGAAAAAACATGGAGTAATGAAAAGCACAATTATCTAAGCAAGTTTAGATATGCTGACAAGGGTTAAAATATGAATATGATGCATGCATGATGAATATATACCTTTAAAACTTATTTATTATTATCATTCGTAATTATTCTTATTCATTGTATTTAATTTGTGAAACAGGGCATTTAAAAGTCACCAACCTAATTGAGAGCCCTCATCCATATATCACATCATATCACATAAAGGTTTTGGCAAATGAAATACATGAGAGACACATGCAAAGGAAATGAGACAAGAGAAGGAAAGAAGGCTTATTGTAGGCTCTTTTAGTTGTAAAAAGCAGACCTAGAAAAAGGAAGAGATCATGATTTCAAGAAAATGAAACAACATGTAGAATGCCATGACATTGGGTGATGGTGAAAGCAGTATGAGGATGATGCTGCAATAGATTTCCCCTACACATTCACTATGGACCTGTGATGCCCAAATGATAAGAATGCGCTGTACTTGAATTTTTTTTTTATACAAGACTTCTTGTATCTATTTTTCATATTTGTCCATTTTATGAGCCAGACACCTTATTTAATTTATTTCCCAAATGGGCTTCAGCCATGAAAGGAAGCATTGGATGTTTGATTTAAGGTCTCATAAACGAAATGTTAATCCTGAGACACTTTACAAAGCACCTGTCATCTGTTGGCATCATTGTGGTCGACGTTTGCTACTACTCCTGACATCCTCACAATCCTCCTCCATTTCTCTCTATCCTGACTCCTGTGTGCCACTTGTTGTATGTTCATATCTGACGCCTTCTTGACATTATCCACGTATGTGATAGATGGTCTCCCTGGCTTTCTTCTCACCCTTTTATTTCCTTGTCATGTTGTTATCATTAGATTTTTGTTTCACATTGCATGACCTATGTATTTCAGCCTTCGTTTCTTCATAATTTCAAGTGCATTTCTAAAGGCCATCAATTCTGCAAGTAAGCTGGAATTAGTTCTTTTATCAGTACATGGTATTCTCAGCAACCTTCTATATACCCACATCTCTGCAGCCTCTAGTATGTCTTCATCTGTCTTCAAGCAAGTTCACGCTTCACATCTGTATAACATAAGTGGCCAGATCAGACATTTTAGGAGCTTGATTTAAGGCCTGTTGGTATTCCTCAGCCCTTGTATATGTTGTTCAGTTGAACTATCTTTAGTTTTTCCATTCCAATTCTTGTTTTAATGTCCTTTGAGCAAGTACTGTCTTCTGCTTTAATGGATCCAAGAAATTTGAAATCTTTCACAAGGCAGTAAATCAAAAGGGGCTTTTAGGATAAAGGGAACAATGAAATGCACCCAATATGGTTTTTCTCCAAGTTGCAATAAATCTTGTTTCCAGTGTCTTTTCTTCACTGCACTTTTAAGAAAGTAATGGCTTTGCTTTATTTATGAGCTTACAAGCATAATCCCGTAATCATTACAACAGGGTTTTATCTCGAATTATGAATCTTGACTCCGCAAGATTGACAAAATGCTTATCTTTTTCTTTTCATCAAAATCAATTAAAATCACAAAAGCACAAACTAGATATAGATAAAGACATGTACGCTCTCTTTAATGGAATCACAGTCGAAATCAATATCAGCTGAGAACACTATGAATAAAGAAAATACTTTTCAAATGAAATTGTGAGTGAAATAACAGTGAAAAACTAAATCATCTCTTTAAATGGATACAAGAAGAGAGCTGAATGCCTTTCAGTTCTTGTTTTTGTGTCTTCAATAAGCAGTACAATTAAAATCATGCAGAGGAGAATGAGGCATGCAGAGAGTTAGTCTATTTTCTGTATGATTGATCTTTACAGCACATTCTCTTCATCACATTTGTTTCCAATATCTCAATCATCAGTTGAGCCAAACAATAATCATCCACCCAATCCTTTTCTTTTTTGTTTGGGATGAGGTTTGAGAAAATGGGGATGGGAATTATTTTCCTTGTAAGAAATATGGGTAGGGCCAATAATATCTTTCAAAATTAAATGTAATTGGAAAAAAATTGGGATGGGGATTATCTTCCTTGTAAAAAAAAATATGAGTAGGGCCAATGATATCTTTCAAAATAAATGTAATAAAAAAATGGGGATGGGGATTATTTTCCTTGTAAAAAATATGGGTGGGGCCTATGATATCTTTCAAAATAAACATAATTAAAAAAAGGGGATGGGGATTATTTTCCTTGTGAAAAAATGTGGGAGGGCTCCAAGAGATATCTTTCAAAACAAAGGCAATGAATAGATTGCTGCACATCCAGTTTCACCACGATAACCAAAGCTGTTTTTTTGCAATTTGCAATTAGACCAATGCTTAAAAGAATCTTACAACTTGTTTATGCAGTTCTATCAAAATGAAAAGTTCTTGCTTTGGTTGTTTGGCATCGTCCAGCCATTCCTAAGAGGAGGATGACTTACTACATTAGCTGGGCATGTCAAACTTCATATTCGTCATAAATAAATATATTAAAGTGAGCGCATTCTTTTAGAGGTGGAAAAAAAAAGTAATAAAAATGAGACAATATCATGATAGGAATCAACATTAAAGTTTGCCAAAACTGATGATTTGTTCAACAAATCAGTACCTTATCTGTTCATGAAACAATTTC
Source organism: Goniobranchus geometricus (assembly GCA_028565895.1). Classification (NCBI taxonomy): domain Eukaryota; kingdom Metazoa; phylum Mollusca; class Gastropoda; order Nudibranchia; family Chromodorididae; genus Goniobranchus; species Goniobranchus geometricus. The sequence goes on along the minus strand of JAOWAY010436124.1, from coordinate 13,716 downwards.
TTCAGTCCTCTCATATTCTTATTATTTAAGTAATGGATGGCTTCATTTCAGCTATAAAGCAAGAAACATTTAAGAAATTGCTTGACTTTGTTCCTAAAGATAGTGAACTGAAGAGAAGATTTCATCAAAAGATATTCAAATCCTTTTGTAAGCATGTCAATTGGTCCCTCCTATTTATTCCATAGCGCCACATGAAAAGTACACTTCCTTAAAAGTAACTTTCTCAAGACTTTTACATCTATAAAAGTTTATCAACTCATGACAGTATGCTGAAGATAAATCTGAACAGGAAAGTCATAAAAAACACATCTCATTCACTAAGCGTTCATCATAATAAAAATCAATCTATTACTGCACACTTAATCTATATGGATGCAGAGTAAAAAGGAGAAATTATTATTTAAGACAAGTTGTTTAAAGAACCAATAGTCAGATAAAAGAAGTACATATGGTTTTGTATTTATGGAAGCAGAAAAGAAAACTGAGAATATGAATGAACCTCATTGCTGCTTAAGTTGAGAGAAAAATGAAAAATCTACTTATTTACACATATATATGTCAGATAGATTATAGAAAACTACATTTACAACACACACACAAAACATTTCACAGTGTTGTGAATTTTCACATACCTGATATTTAGTGAGCTGTTCTTGTTTTTCCTGCAAAGTTGACTTGAGAGGACATTCTTTGATTTGTTTCTCCATGGCCTTCAACCAGCCAGACATCTGCTGGTAACTAGACTCGTACAGATTCCAGTAATGCAATGCCTGCTCCAAGTTGTCTTTGAGAGAGTTGAGCTTGGTAGAATAGTCATCCCAGTCCAATTTCAAAACTTCCAACTCCTGCTGTAAATTCTGGCGTCCTTTGAGACCTGTGCTGTCCATGGTTACTTGAGCATGGTTCTCGCATTCTTTCAATTTTGTGGCACCCTCTGGCATGCAGGTTATAAGCTCCTGAATAAATAATGAAGAAGTGAACATTAAGGAGAAATGTTGATTGAGCTGCCAAAAAGAACAACTGAAATAAATAAAAAGCAGAAAGAATAATTTAAGAAAAGTCTTAAAAAAAGAGAAAGGATTTAGACTTGCTTACCACATCTATTTTGGTTCACCATCCATGCAATCAAAAGTTAATTGGTCTTTCAAATTGCTGGTCATCGACACCCTTACTAAATCCAAATGAAAACATTAATTTACTGTTGTCTTAAGTGTAATGTCAGTGATGTATATTTATGCTTAATTTGATAAGTCACTTCTGATGGCAATGTAATGCATTTGTAAAACAACCAATCATTTTCCAAAAGAAACGAAACATAAAGATTTATGCAGGATATGGAAAAGGCACAATGACCAGGATTAGCTTTGAACTGTAAATTGAACATGGAAATCCCACCAACATAAGAGGAAAAGATATAAAGAGTATATTGCATTTAGTATCAGGGGAAGATTTAAAACCTGACAGATAAAGTTGCAGAGATTTGCCTCCTACTGGAGCCCAATCCCCCTTTCTCTCCTTTAAAAAAAAAAAAAAGAAAGCAAAAAAAGTAATGCTAGGGCATTGGGAAATCAAGAGGGCACTAGCTCAGTGGTAGAGCATTGCTTGGCAGACCTAGAGGCAGATGGTTTGATTCTCGCTGTGGACACACGTTTTTTCCTTTATCAAGAAAATTTACCCCTGTTCCTTCACTCGACCCTGGTGAAAATGGGTACAGTTTTGGCTGGAAGTACTCTGCAATAGACAAGCATCCTATTCAGAGAGTGATGGATAAAGTCTGCCACTGTCTGCTTAATGCTATAGAAACAGGGATAAACTCCAGCCCTATCAGTCGATTTGGCTTGAAAGGACTATTATTTCTTTGGAAAATTATGACTTTAGTTTGGCTTGTCTTCTGAGGGTTTCAGATGTTATAACCTGGGACGCCTGCTCAAAGGGGATACTCTTAGCTGTACACCCAACAATGTCTTGCTTATTACATGACATAAAAAACGACATAAGTACTTACATGAAGTCTGTCCAGTTTTGTTTGGATTGTATGTCTGTCCCCTGTTGAATCTGCACACAAGGTCAGTCTGTCTTTCATGAGAGCCATCCAGTCTACAGCTGCCTGCATGCTATCCTGGTATTGCTGGTGCATATTCACATTTTGTAGTGAACGCTGAACCAAATTCTAGGTGTTTTAAGAAAAGAAAGTATTTCATTACGTTAATAAAAATTTAAACGCACAAACAAATAATGAGATGTAATTTTCAAGGACCTTTTATTACCAAGGCTATGGCAATATTGACTTATTTAGCCCCTTAATGGAGATGATTGGATAGAAACAATATGGGAGGAGCTAGATAATTTTACTCCGGTCGCTCTTTATAGATGTTGAAATGCTTATTACTTCAACTAACTACTACATTGTGGCTCCAGCAAAAATTTGACATCTTGTCAGGTTTCATTTAAGAATCTTGAAAAAATGCATTGGCCATCATTTATAAACACTGATATGATACATACCTCAGCATCAGTGCTTAGTTTCTCATATCGTGAACTGACATTGGTAATGAAGTCAGCCACATCTGGGTTATTTGTTGTCTGAAGAACACCTTGTGCCTTTTCAATGACAGAATCAACAAGGCGTTGGTGGGATCCAATATCTTGCAAAATACTCTAGAAAACAAAAGTATAAGAATTTATGCTTAAAATATCTGATGGTCTGGTTTTTCAGCCAAAATAATTGAATATAAGGGTACAGAGGAACATTTTAATAATGGAATAAAAACCAGATCTATGCTAAATGAATGTTACAAGAATTTAAATTTCATGAAATCCTACATTCATCTCAGATTGGTTAGAACATTGAGGCAAAGCTGCTGCGATAAAGGCCTGTATTGCACTCAGCAAAGGTCCTGGCTAAGCCAAATGGACATTAAAATTAGTTCTTACAGGTCTTGCTTTTGAGTTATAGTTATACAACAAAATATATTTTAGTGTAATTTGAATGAGATTCTCTTCATTTTGTCAAAGGATATTTTTAAAAAAAAAGAAAGACTTAGTTATCCTGATAGGTCATAAAAATGTCCAGATCAACAAATGACAAGTCAAATATCTTTGACTTTCTCAGATATAAAGTTATTGAGAAAGAATGTTCAAATTGTAGATAGAACATGTTTTAGTTTCTCCAAAGACAAGTAAATCGATATTATTGAGCATTATCTACCCTGTTATTCTGCAACTGAAGTCGTTTTTCTTGCAACGTGTTCCTGAGATCCACATCAGTTCTAAGAGCTGCTTCTGTCTCTGACATCCATCTCATCAGCTGGTCTTGACCGTCAGCATAAGATGACCATTGGATCAGGAATGAGTCTACTTTACGCTGAGCATCATTCAAGTTGGCAAATAGATTTTCCCAGTTCTGTTTAGCAACTCGCAGCTCACCACGAACTTTTTCTCGCCCAGCGGCAGCTGTGTCAGGATACAGTTTTTCTCCAGATTCTATGGCAGCATTCAGTTTTTGATGACCATGTTCTTTTTCACTGTAAAGCATCTGTGATGAGCAAAAGGAAACATTGTCTTGTTTATACCACTGTTTAAACTTAATGCTTTTTTTATTAATAACTTTTGAACAAATATAAAGCAGAGTTTGACAGAGGTTGTAGAAAGATGGAGGGAGACAATTTATTAGCTAATATTGCTGACTCAACATAAAATATGTACATCAATTGTAGTAAATGAAATGAATTTCGATATTCAAAAAAGCTTTAGTAAAAATGAAAACAAAACAAGAAGCCAGTTATGATTTCAGAGATGAGACAAAAATATCTTTTTTTTTTTTCAATTTATGCGAGCAGCAATATATTTAAACTAAAAACTATTTTTAAAAAGGGTGGAAAACCCCCACACTAGTTTATGCTACTAACATTAAATCATTAAATCATGCAATACCTGTATTAAAGCTCTCTTTTCCTCCAGAGACTCATGGTCACCAACAGGTTGAGAACATTGCTCCAGTTTTTGGCCTGCCATTGCCATCCAGTCTTTGAAATCTGACATGCGGCTGTCATATTGGATATGTTCCTGAACATATTTTTCCCATTTAGAAATAAGATCCTGCAAAACAAAATTAAAGTCAACTGTTGTTAAAACTTTCAACTCAGAGACATTTTAAAAAAGCCAATTGTTCTTTCCACATGACACTTTCCATCAAAATTATTTGTATATATGCATTTCTAAAATATGTTCACTTTCTTACATAATATATATTTTTTCCCTATAAATGTAAACATTTCATCCAGATCTCATAATGGAAACTTAGATACCCAGTCACCGAAATTCCTCTGAGATGTCAAGGGAAGTGTTCTTTCTTTGTTTTATGTTTTGGCCGAGACCTTTTCACATATTTGGTACATAAAAAAGAAAACCTTTTTAAAAAAATAAAAGAGAAAATCACAAAGATTCCATTTCAACAATGACCATAACACTTGATCTTTACCTTGACCATGGTCAGCAACCCTTGGTATTTATTGGTCAACTGAGAGACCTGCGTACTCAAACGCACATCCGAGCTCGTGTGCATTAGATTTTGGGCATCATCAGTAAAGCGGTCAATTTCTTGTTGATGACTAAGAATTTCCTCTCGATGTTTCTGCAAGAATAGAAAAATTGATTAAAAATTAAATGTATCACATAATGATGAACATTGGGGATAATGTAAAGGTGATTCATATATAAATTCACCAATCATTTCATCTTCAATCAAAGTCATTTTGCAAAGAAATTATCACTTAATTGAAGGAGAGGCGTTGCTAAAAAAAGCATTTTTTGAGATTACTGGGAAGTAAAGCTACAAAATAAAGATAGTCAAAAAACTTATAGGTCTATATCATCTTAAGAGACTTGAAATTATCACAGAGAAAACCATAGATATGTAAACAAAATATAGGATAAAGTAAAAATGATATTTGTGTCATTTTCATATCCACATTGGAGTCATTTTATCACCATGGCCCACAGCAGGTGCAAATACATTTTCTATAAATAGACAAAATCATTTTAACAATCCAAGTTGAGCTGACTGAGATAAGCCAAGGACAAATTGTCAGACAATGTTCCAATGATGTAGGTAATTCATCTGTAATAATACTATCTTCCACTGAGGCCCTGATCTATTAAAGTGAATGAATTTTAAGAAATGACTTTGCACTTGCCTTGAATTTTTCCACTTCAATTTCTTTTTCCTTTAAAGTGTTCTTCAGGTCATGAGCTTTAATTTGCTGTTCCATGTGCTTGAGCCACTGAGCAAACTCCTCAAATTTGGACTCAAAATCTCCCCACATGCCCATAGTCTGGTCCAAAGATGCCTCTGTATGGTGCATCAGGTTCAGGTAGTCTTCCCACTCTCTCTGTAAGTGATCTAGCTCCCTTTGCAACACATCTCTCCCCTGTGGTGATGTGTTTTTTGCCGTTGTTGCTCCAAGCTCTTGAGCCACACGAAGCTTGTGATCCCCTTCAGCAATGTTAGCTCCAAATTCCTATGGTAAGTTCAAACAAACATTAACATGAACTGAATATTCTTGTCTAAAATTCATTCTTGCATAATATAACTTGAAATGAAAAAATACCAAGATCATTACTGAATAAATGTGCATGTAACATTACTATTGCAAATTTCTCTAATAAATCATGATTTCTGAACACTTAAGCAGCCACAAAAATGCCATTTTACTATTCATTACAACTTACTTTTTCAACTGAAGCCTATACTTGGTCATGCTTTGCATAGTGACAATAAATATTTTTAATTCTTTTATACTTCAATGAATTCTTTGTGTTATGTAAAGAAATCTCAACTGGGATTTAAAAATCTAAAAAAAAGAAAGAATAAGGCTGTCATACCTTTAGCCTCTCCCGTTTGCCTTGGAGGGAAAGTTTGTCACCAGAGCGATCTGCACAGGCTTCTAGTCTTTCTCTTGCAATATTTAACCAATCAGTGAAGTCCTGAGAAGCATCTTGATATTGTTGATGATCTCGCATTGAGCTATCAAATTTGTCCAAAATGTTTTGAGAAGCTTCACATATACTACTGTACTTGTGCTTCAGCTCACCAACAAATTTGTTCACCTGAAATATTGAAATAATTTTTAATGTCACATTTTTCTAAGACAACATCAGCTCTATCAATTGAAGACTTTAATGTATCAGTGAATATCAGTTATAAGTGTAAAATAAATTAGAGTTGAATCATTCCATATTTCAATGTGTTTCTAGTTGAACATATTTTGAAGACAAATGTTTAGCACCAAGAAAATGTACTTTAATGAGGTATGTGAGTTATCTTCCCTTTTCTTACCTTTGCAGAAGGTGTGGACATGGTAAGACTCTGAGCTTTCTCTGCAAGGTTTTGTATGATGTGCTCCCTTGACAAGATGTCTTGATGCAAAACCTGAGGATTATTTTAGATTTATGTCATGAATGTATTGTCATTGCTGTTGTATATACATATAACTTAAAGCTTTCTGAGCGTTTTTTTTTTTACACAAACATAATACTTCTTAGTTGTTGCTTGCCCCAATTTAGGTACAAAATTTTTGACTGATGGAGATACATCAGCAGACAGAGAACAAGATCAGTTTCATATGTAAATTTTCTTGTCTAAAATAAAACACCTCTGCCCAGGTGAAGAAATGCTTCACATAAAACTCCTGAACATTGATATTCAAATAGGGGATTGAGAGAAGGAAAAAAATTATACGAAATTTTTATCAGAACAAAATCATTTACTACTCAACAATGAAACTTATTTAACATACCTGTTATAACTCAAAAAATTAAGCAAACTCATCCATGGTACTCATTCTTCCACGACATATGCCTTCCTAGGACAGAACAATTACAACGGCAGCAACAAAAACAATTGATAGTTGTAGTAGAAGCAGCAGCAAAAGCCATAGCAATAGTGTGATACTAACAACTGTTATTCAAATGATCAAAGAATGGTAGGATATCTTAAATCTTTGTTGTAAAATATGTAATACCTTATACAGTGCACCCTTTTAATGCAAAGTTAATTAGTAATCTACCTTGTGGTTCTGAAGTTGAGCTTTCTTATCAGGCAAAGTTGCTTTCAGCTCAGCATCTTCCTTCAATTTAACCTCCATATCCAGGAGCCATTTCTGGAAAAGTTCAAAGTTTTCATCATAGGATGACCATTGGTTTAAGTTGAGGTCAAGTTTGCGTTGCACATCGGACACCTCATCTCTCAGGGCCTCCCAGTTTTCTCGAAGATTTCTGGTACAAAAGGAATGAGTTAAAGCAATGAGAAGCACACTTATTGTCTTTCTGTTATATCTTCAAAGTTGAAAAGTTACTTTGTTGACAGAAAATTTGATTTCAAATTTGTCATAATAAGTTTGTCTTCAGTACATACCTTATGTCTTGTCTTATAACATCTCTTCCATCTGAGGCAGTATTAGGGTACAAGCGTTCACCATTTTCAATAGTTTGATGAATACGAGATGCACCTTCATCCCTTTCAGCAGAAAGTTCCTAAAAAAACAAAAGCAACATTTGTAAGGTGCAATAATGACAAAAGTAGATTGAATTGTCATGATCAGTATGCTTTGATACATAAATAGAATTTTAATGCTGTAATTTTAAAATAATCTTAACTAAGTGAATTTAAAAAATCACTTAAACTTCTAGAGCCAATAAGAAATATTACAAAAAAGTTACATTGATAAGTTGATACTAATTAAACAAACAGTAGAAAAGATGTCAAATTCAACTCAAAGAGTATATTACCTGTAATTTTGTGAGGCGATCCTCAACATCTTGTTTGTCACCTGCCAAATCAGCACAGACTTGCAAACGTCTTCTAAGCGTATCAACCCATTCCATGCTCTGAGCCATCCCAGCCTGAAAAGCCTGATGTTCCTCTACGTAATCTTCCCACTTGATAATGACATCCTGAATGGGGGAAAATTTACATAGCGTTTGCATAAAACAAAAGCTGTATACTTTCAAAAATAAAATGAAATTTAAAAAAAAAAGAAAAGTCTAGACCGAGCTGGCTAGAATTACAAGCAATGGTCCTCAATAATCACATTAGAGCAAATACAAAAAAGGACAGGCAAATGCTTTGTCATAGATATTACTAATGGATCTTAAATCTTGATGATATAAGCATTTTCCACCTGCTCTTAATCCCACAAATAGTATTATTCACTGTAATTTATCCACTAGGATTGATTTTAAAAAAAAAAAAAAGAAGTCATGAATACTTTCAAATGCAAGATTACAAACATTGATGGAAATTTACCCTTGCAAGATTTTTCAATGCCTCATATTTGGTTCCAAGTTGGTTGCTGTAATGGGCCAGTCGACTATCTGAAGATTGAACTTGCGTGGCCATGTTCTGTAACTCTTCAAACTGGCTTCCTTTGGAATGAATATCTTGCTGAAGGCCCTGTGTTAAAAAGAAAAAGGCACAATTGAGTTTCAAATGTCTCAGATCCTACCTTCACTTCACTCACATCTTGAATTGTATGATTTGAAGAAATTTGATGATTAGTCCGGAGGGTGTGAATGAGTCTGTATAAGCAATGTTAATATGAAATTGGAGTGATATTGCTTGTGTTGTGAGAGCATACCTTAAAGGTGTCCACTTGCATTTGTTTCTCTCTCAGAGATGATTTCAGTTCACAATCTTTGAACTGCGATTCTGTTTCTCGCAGCCAGCGATTGAGAGATTCACATGATCCATCATAAACATCAAGAGCTGTTTAGAAAATGTATGAAAATATAAGTTTTAGGTTTATTTCTTTAAAATATCAATTTTTTTCTTCTTTACTTTTTAATTGCAGTGTTGAGGATGACAGTTCTTTTTTTCTAACTGATAAAATTTCACCCATTATATATATTAATAACTTACATGTTGCATTCAGAGAAGATATGAATGATGAACTTTTGAAAGGGAGAAATATGTTTATTAATGTGTTCCTACTTTCTTGAAGCAAGCTTTTCACAACTCCTTACCTTTAATGGCCTGGACCAGTCCCTGCTGTGTGTCATTGATTCTGGTCACCAGGGTGTCCCAATCAGAACTGAGGGAATCCAGCTCTCTTCTCAAATTTGCTTGTCCTTGAGGTGATGTATGGGGCATGGTTTTCTCAGCCTGGCGATGGGCTGATTTTATTTTGGATTCACCATCTTTGAGGGATGCCATAATGTCCTGTGACAAAGACAAAACAAAAGAAAGATTGCATTGCCCCTCTTTGTCTAACTAGCCTCTTTTCTCCTTTTATACACACAAAGGAACAAAATAAAAAATAATATTCTTTGTTGAATGATGATTTATGGGTTTAAAATACATTAATATTGTTATGGTCTCATATCATTTTATATCTCAAAAGACAAAATGTGCACATAATTAGTATAAAATGTTCAAGCTTGGAAGATCATAAGGAAACAGAGAAAAAAGGAAATGATTTTTTTTTTGTTTAAAGGGAAAGATTTAGGTCTATAAAGTCAATAGAATGGTCTTAAGACAATTTCAATCTTCATCAAGTGTTTTTTTAGACCACATTACACATTGCCAACCCTATACATTTGACTGGTAATCTTGTGGATTGCCCTGGAGTTGAAGTGTTTTCCCTTTAATTTTTGATGAAAATCTGCACAGCTTACATAATATAAGATGTCATATAATCTAAAGCTTCCAGACTTCATATTTATTTAATTTTCTGAACCACCATCATCAATTTGAAAAACGTTCCGATGCCATCAAATGCAGTGGCAACCATGAACAAAGTATCACAATCCACAACTCTAAGAGAAAGGTGTAATCTTTGCATTATTCATTATAAACTCCTGTCTAAGTCACTTTGCATGACAGGAAAATAAAGAAAGAGAAGAGATTTCCCAACAACACCTGAAACCATAGTTGATCAAGCAATGTATGTATGGTAAAGCAAACATTGTTACATAGGTGTGTTCCTTAGCTTACCTGCAAGCGATCAAGTCTATTTTGCAATGCCTGCTTATCGCCACCAACTTCAGCACACACTGCCACTTTGTCCCTCGTAGTTTTCATCCAATCACGGCATTGCTGGTAGGCATCTTGGTACAACTGATGCTCATCCACATGGTCTTCTGTTTTCTTCACTTGGGCCTTTGGGGAAAATTGATTAAAATTAATCAAAAACAAAGATAATTAAATATGTGAAAAGAATTAAAAATAGCATATTCCTGATAGGATATTTCAACAATCTGACAGAAACTTATAGGGTAAGAATGGATGCTTGAAAATTAATGTGTCATTATATCTAGGCTTGCTTTTAAATTTCTTTAAGCAAAAGAGTAATCAAAGACTACCTATTCTTTCAACAATCATGTAGTACTTTAAATAAGTGGAACAAGTCAGTCTGCCTTGAAAATGAAACAAATAGCATGGCGATAATAGAATACAGCATGAGACAATAACCTTACTATGCACACATAACCTTGGAAATAGTTGATTATGTTATCTCTCACCTCAGCAGAGTTACAAAGGGCATTGTACTTGGTATTGAGCTGCTTCAGTTTGTTCATGACTTGAGATGATGACAAGGCAGTTCCTTTATCACTAATACTGTCAACCATGGTTTGGTGTGAAAGAATATCTTGGCATCGAGTCTTTAAACAAACAAAAAAAGAGAGAGAGAAAGAGAGAGTGAAAGAGAAAACATTCAGTGATAAAATCTAAGTTGGTTTCACAATCTTTAAGGATGCCCTATACATCTAGAGACAAGCATCCATTGTATTTTCATTAAGACAGACTCTAGAGATCAAATATATGTATGAGATCTGAAGAAGACAAACTCGCAAGGTTAAAAATTAAGACCTTTTAAAACAGATCTAAAAATGAGATGAAAAATCTTCTTCTTCTTCTGCTTTATCTATCATTTTTTCCCCATTAATCATCAGTGTTTATAGAAGAAAAAAAAAGGTTCTTCAAATCTGGATATAATACAACTTTAAGTTTATCTTTTACACAAGGCACATGAGACAATAACTAATTCCTACCTTGCAATGCTGTAAAAGGGCTTTCTTTTCCTGCAATGTGGCTTTCAGCTCAGGCTCTGACTCCATTTGCACTTCCATTTCATGCACCCATTTGTTGAGCTGGTCAAAGTTCTCATCAAAAGATGACCACTGCATGCGGCTGCTATCAAGTTGACGCTGGGTGTCATTCAGACTGTCATTAAATGTTTCCCAGGAGTCTCTCAGACTCCTTAGCTCTCTTCTTATGTTCTCTCTTCCTTCATTTGATGTGTTGGGATAGAGTTTTTCTCCTGCTTCCAATGCACCACTGAAACACTTGAAGCCATCCTCTTTTGTGGCTAGCAGTTCCTAAAAAATAGTCAAGCATGTTGTGTGAGGGGTGATTGGTGCCTACACTTAATAATAATTACAATATCTCAGATTGGATTGTATGCACTATTACTATTGAATGATAAAAATATTCTATCAACAGTCAAAAGTATGCTTAGGTTCAGAGTCTCCAAATCAAATTTAATTTCCAAGGTCTACAGCCTATTGATCGGCCACAGTCGTAATGAGTAATAATAAAAAAAAACACAAAAAAAAACAAACCCCGAACCCAAATGTTAAGCGCATAACTGAGGACTGAATGAATGAGTGAATGATTATCATAAGAATGATCCATGAGCTCAGTAAATAAAAACAATAAAATCCTTGGACAAAAGACAGAATTAAAAAAAAAAATTTACAGATGGTTCCCAAATCAAACTTAATCTTACTTGAACGATGGCCAGTTTTGTATGAAGTGAATCCTCGTCTCCTGCACAATCAACACATTTCTCCAGATCCTGACTAGCTGAATCCAACCACTCCAACGCTGCTCTATGCTTGCCAACATACTGCTCATGATCAACTATATTTTGTTTTGACCTTGAGAGTTGCTCCTGAATTTAAAAAAAGATTTGAACAAAAGGTAATTACAATATGAAAAGACATTTTTACACCATTAAAATTAATTGACCCCACATCAACAAGAAATCATATGAATAGAATTTCAAATAAACTGTAGAGTCTTACAGAAAGTAATAAATTACCCTTCTTAATTATTTCACATCACATATACTAATGTCGCAACCACATTTACAACAAAGCTTTGAAATGCAGTAATCATAAATGAATTTCAATCCATCAAATATCCAGACAACAAGACAATTAAAAGAGATGTGCAACTCTAAGAAAAATTCACCTTCACAGAAGAAGAAAGGGTTTGGAATCTATTGACTAGCTGGGAGGCATATGAAGCTGTTCTATTGTCACCACTTGCATATGTTATTTGCTGGGCAGTGTCTTTGATGTTGTCAAATTTTGGGCGGTTTGCTTGAACAGTCTGATCAATTGACTGTAAAAATACAAACAAGCAAAGAATTAAAAAATGTACATCAGGTAAGTCTTAGCTGAAAGTATAGATCTAAATCAATACTTTGCTTGGTCAAGTTATTTAGTTATCATCTTCAAAGGTAAATGTATCTATAATAATATTTTGTAACCATATAACAAAAAGGACATTGTTGTCTTTGTAGAAATTCATAGCTTTTCAAACTCAGATGTATGACTTGTCAAAGAATTTTCCAACAATAAACCTGATTGGGAAGTCAAATTAGAAATGTTAATACCTTAAAAAGTTCATGCTGCTCCTTTTTACTGGGTAAGTCTGGTTTGAGAGAGGACTCAGCTCTTAGTTTCCCTTCTGTCTCCTTCAACCATTGGGATAAAGCCTCATATTTGCTGTCATAGTCTTGCCACTGGTCCATTGAAGATTCAAGTTTGACTCTGTGATGTGAATGTAGATGCACATACATCAAACGAATATTAATTTACAGCAAGGAATGGACTACATTTGCACTTATGTAAACAAATTTTATGAAGGATTTCCTTAAATAGATTTTCAAGATTTGTTCTTGAATAATTTGAAATTTAAAAATATATTCTGTGACACTCCTAAAAAAAATTAGTTTGATCACATTGAAACAATTAAGAGATTGGAAAAAAAAATAGAGAAAAAGTGCAAATAGAATAGAAAATTCTTGCTCAAAATGTCATTGTGACTTTTCAGATACGTAAATACTATCTTATGAGGACATAAGACAGCAAATGGTTATTTCACCTTAACATTGGCTAACTTAGACAATTTCATAATCATTCTGAAAAAGTGTCATCATTCTCATAAGATTGAGAAAACTGAAGCTACCAAAACCTTCATGTAAAAACTATACAAAGTATGGGATGAAGAAAAAAAAAAAAAGGTTTAACTTCAATCACAAAAAAAGTCACCTTGTTTGCTGTAGCTGTTTCACCAATGTGTGCCATTCACTTTCCATATTTTTGCGAGAAGACTCCAGCTCACCCTGTTTGACTCTTGGCAAGATGGCTCTGATGGCGTCAAAACGGTTGATGGCTTCATTCTTTTTCAATTCTCCATCTTGAAGGCTTCCCTCTAAATCCTGAAAATAAATATCAAGAGTTGACGAGTACTTTCCATCATTTTTTAAACATATGAATAGATGATAGATGACAAAAACCCTTCAATCACATAAGACAATATGTAAAAATTTATGCTGCCTAAGTCATTGCAATAATAGTAGTACAGTAGTGACCGCCTAACATCTCGCCGCCTAAGACCCTGTTCTGCCTAAGCTCCCGCTTTTCTTG
>JAOWAY010436013.1:0-13684 GCA_028565895.1 Goniobranchus geometricus | reverse complement strand
AGATGCGGCTTGATCACGACCGAATCATCAGATCCCCCCCCCCGCCCCCCAACTGCCATAGCCACCCTCGCTACCTTGTTGCTTGGTGGACACGTCGTCAGCCCATCTAAAAGCCATACTATCATTTTTGTCTTTTTAAGTCTATGTTATGACTGCTTTCCTTTCTATCATATTATTATAATGACCTTCATTATGTTTCAATCCCCTCTCAATGTTACTAAATAATCCATATCACAGCACCTAAATTTATCTGTGCTATGCTTCTACAATATATCTTCTTTTTACAAGTCTTGTGACTTTCTATCCTGTTTCTCCCCTTAACTTATACTCTCTACCACCCTCCCATCACTGCCTAATGACCTTGTATTATATTATATGTATGAAGAACTACTATTTCTTTTATCGATATACTGTAAAGTACGTAGATTCTCCCACCACACAAACACATAATCTACACAGACAACACCATTACAAACAAAATTACGAACGAATTAATGCATGTTTGTATGTAAGGTGAGTGAAAAAAAAAACTTGAAACACACAGATACAGACTTACACGCAATTATATTTTTTTTTTTTTCAATGCCTTTACGATATAATTAGAACTAACACTGCTTTATTTAAATCAATTCAATTCTTACTAACATTGTCCTGAACTTGTAAATATTTGCCCCAGTATGAATGCGTGAGTGAAAGTCCGCGACGTGAATGTGTGGGGCGTGATGTCCTCCCTTGCTGAAAAAGAAAATAAACTCCCCCTGGCCAACCCGAAGTACGAGGTATGTACCTAGGAAAAAAAATAGGCCAGGGGGATAGCCCTAAAATAAAAAAAAAAAGTATCTGTTCTTATCCAAAGCCAGAAGGATTCAATTCTATCTCAAATTCTAACCAGTGTGCCTCACAACTGCTACCATTTCTATACCAAATTTGATTTCCAAACTCGGATTGTTCAAGGGACATAACTTGTGATTTCACTATCTACATTTAAAGGGAAACAACCCCAGTGAGTAGCCAGCTTGTGTCTTTCACTGGATTACCTCCCCTGCAACAATGGCCATTCCTAACTTAGGCACCTTCCTCATGGAAGAACTATTTCATACTGACAAGGAAAAAACGTTTATTATTACATTAAGAGGACCCTCGGCCTATAAGGCTAGGCACGCTGCAATAGCAGAAGCGATAGTGGAAAACCTCCAAATCAATGATAATAGCATTGAAGAGATATACCAATTAGAAACTCCGGGAGAATGGTTTTTCCGTCTGTCCGGGGACACCTTGAGAAAAGTGGACCCGCACGGTAGAGAACTAGACCACGGACCTTTTATCGGCACAATCGCCAATATCAACAGGAGACTCATGGCTACCACAATCCATTATGCTCCTCCCAAAATCACTCTCGAAAAAATGGAACAAGTGCTCCGACCACTATTCAAAGAGCACTTCCAACTCAAAAAGTACCCGAGAGCCACTGACAAGTGGCTCATACTGCACGAGGCTAGAGAAAATGTCCCCCACTACGGGAAAATAAAAGGGCTAAACCAGAGTGGAGGTTCTAGAGACTACACACTCTGGTTCACCCAACAAGGCAGGCGGCCAGAGTGTCAGTACTGTGCCAGCACAGAGCACCGAACATCGGCCTGCAAAGAAAGGAACCATACTGGCAACACGTACGCAAAAGCAGCCGCCCGACCGGAGACAAATCTGGCAACTGCAAATACAACCACAACAACAACAAAAAATCCAACCACAACAGGAAAACAAGAAGGAAATCTGAAAACCACACCCATAACACAGGGAATGGCTGAACCTATAACCCTTCCCGCCTCACCAAAAGACCAAACGCCCAAACATACAAATAAGTCGCCCAAACATAAAGCAGCCACCAAGCGACAACGAGAAAATGCGCCCTCCCCCAGCTCCACGGGCAGCACACCTCAGGGCACCCAGAAAAAAACAACAAGGAGAGCGGACGATACGGAGGAAGAACCCTCCACCATTTCCCTACCATCACCAGGAGGTGCCATACGTCGACTTTTTGACGAGGATCAAAACCCAACATGCAGCCAGCCCCTGGTCATGGACCTGGAGGAGAACACAAGCCCAAACCAGTCAACAACAAAAAAATGTAAGTAGGTCCATCCTACCCCCCACTCCGATAGATTTCAAAGCACACATATCCCTAGTACAAATTTTCAACACCATAGATGTTGCAGATACACACCACACAGTACACCTATCCTAGCTAAAATGCTAAAAATGGCAAATACAAATGAAAAGAAACACACTTACCATCATCACTTTAAATATACAAGGCATACAACAAAAAATACGCCACATCACAACACTAATACAAAAACACAAACCAGACTTTATATGCCTACAAGAAACAAACATAAACACCCACTATAAAGCACACAAAATTAGACACACCATTGGGCTAGCACACACCACACATAGTCTAGGCAAACACGCCAACGGCACGTCCATACTATTACTAGTCCATACTACAAACGTCAGACAGATGGCATATCACCAGCAAACATACCACAACACATGGTAGAATCACAGCCGTAGAAATAGAACAAAACAAGATGAAGTACACACTTGTCAACATCTATGCAAACAGTGACCAAAACCGACAAGCACAATTCTGCACAGACCTGGCAAACACATTAACATCGAAGTTCAGCGGGCATAACCTTATCATCACTGGTGACTTTAATAATACACCTGACCCAAAGGACATACAAAACGCATCACCACATATCATCGCCTCACGTACAAACCCTCGATTACACCACATATATCCTCGCCGACATAACCACACAACATAAACTAGTAGACACCTATAGAAACCAAAACCCAGCAGGAACAGAGACAACTCACACACACAGACAAACAGGTAGCTCAGCCAGAATTGACAGAATCTATATACCAGAAAAAGCCACCCACTATGATACAGAACACCTCAAAGAATCGCAGCAGTACACAGACCACAAAGCGGTTAAATTGACATTAGGAATCGAACAAACAACACAGAAACAACACAACAATATTTGGAAATTTAACAATAGCCTACTAGAAAAAACAGAATACACACAAACAATTATCAAATGAATTCAAGAATATAGCAGTCTCGCCCAACCTGGACAAGCAAAGAGAACATGAGAGCTACTAAAATCAACAATAACACAGATTACAAAAAGAATAGCTAGCTAAACAAATC
Source organism: Goniobranchus geometricus (assembly GCA_028565895.1). Taxonomy (NCBI): domain Eukaryota; kingdom Metazoa; phylum Mollusca; class Gastropoda; order Nudibranchia; family Chromodorididae; genus Goniobranchus; species Goniobranchus geometricus. Next base: position 10,458 of record JAOWAY010436013.1, on the reverse strand, counting down.
CAAAAAGAACAAAACAGGAAAATAACCCTTCTCACATAAGCTATACACACAGCAAAAAAGAAGAAAACACCACTCGAAACACTAGAAAACTATGAAAAAAAGCTAGACACACTTCTACAACATAAATATAAAGGCGCGCTCATTAGAAGCAAATACATAGAAATAGAAGACGAGACACCGACAAGACAATTCCTAGCCATAGAACAAAACGTACAACGAAAAAGGACAATCCATGAAATAGTAGACATGAGCGGACAGACACAGAACACCAATGAGAAAATAGAAGCCTTTAGACAGTTTTATGAAAAACTCTTCACTGACGAAGGGACCGACACCCGAACCCAAGACCAATACATGACATACTGTAAATCCCCACAAGACACAGACAGACAGCAACTAGAGACCCCCATCACACTCGAGGAACTACACACAAGTGTCAAACAATTACAACCAAACAAATCACCGGGATCAGACGGCCTCACATTGGAATTCTACAAATACTTTTTCCCCCCATCTTGGGCCCCTTCACCTAGCAATGCTCAATGAGAGTTTCGAAACTGGCTGCCTACCGGACTCCCTAAACAATTCCATCATCACTCTCCTCCCAAAAGATGAAAATGACCACAAAAATCTCAAGAAATATCACCCTATCTCCCTCCTAAACACAGACTATAAAATATCAACCAAGACCCTTACTCGCAAACTCAGGCCATACATGCACAAACTCATCCACACAGACCAGCAATGCTCAGTACAAACCCGAAATATTACCAATCGCACACACTTTATCAGAGACCTCATCCAATACACACACGAGAAAAACATCCCAGCGGCACTTCTCTGCCTTGACCAGGAGAAAGCTTTTGACCGAGTATCGCACTCATTCCTACACAAAACACTTGAACGCAACAACCTAGGCCATTGCTTCACCACATGGGTAAGCATAATATACAATAACCCCAGCAGCCAGATATCAGTCAATCACACACTATCAAACAAGTTCAAACTATCACAGTCAGTACGACAAGGATGTAGCCTTTCCCCGCTGCTCTACGTACTGGTATTAGAACCTCTACTGGAAAAAAATCAGAAGCAACACCAACATTACGACAACAAACATACCAAACACAAATCACAAGAAACTCACAGCATGTGCAGACGATACCACATTCATCATAAACAACAAAAGCGACATAACCCACGTCCTCAATGATTTCCAAACATACGGCTCAGCCAGCGGAGCAAAAATAAACATAACTAAATCTGAAATCATGGGAGTAGGCAGATGGAAATACAGAACAAATATACATCCAAGACTAAAACACACCAACACAATGAAAGTAGGGTAGATTCGGGGAACTTCGTCAGTCGGGGAAATTCGTCAACCTCCCAACTCCGCTTCAGAAAAAATGGAATAGTCTGTCTCCGTCTTTTGACCAATGCGAAGGAGAGATAGACTGTCGGCCTAATTCTAGCGAATCGGGGTGATTGACTCATCTGTGGCGGGAAAAATGATGTCACAACCCACGCCTCGCCGGTAGCACCAAGTCGATTCGCGTTCTTTCTCTACGAATCGTTCGATGAACACCCACTTGTCTTAACTTTTTGCCCAGCATTCACCTCTTTTAAAATAATTATCCATCGATATTTCATCTTTCATTTTACTTGAACTGATAATTTATTAACTTAAATACCTCGTTGTATTCTTTTAAACCGGTATTCGGCTGTATTTATTAACAAAATAATAATTCATTAAATTTCCTATGGTGTCGGGGAAATTCGTCACCCGTGTCGGGGAAATTCGTCAAGCTCTAAAGTTTAGACTTAGCCTAACATTTTTGCTATTGGTAATTAACACATTGTTGCATTTTAAGACTAGCATTTTACTAACATTTTTACTAACATTTGCATTCTTCTCAGCTGTTGCATGATTATTATTAACCATTCTTTTCAGCTGTTGCATGACTAAGCCTACTACTATTTACTATTACTGCTAACCATTCTTTTTAGCTGTTGCATGGTTCCTATCATTCTTCTGAGCTGTTGCAGGATTATTATTAATATATTAACCATTCTTTTCAGCGGTTGCATGATTAGACCTACTACTATTACCATTACTAACAATTCTTTTTAGCTGTTGCATGACGACTAATAAATTCTAACATTCTATTTTCAGTGTATTTTTCCAAGCATGCCTAAGCAGTCAAAACATATTTATAATAAGTATTGTCGAGATGACCTGGCGAAGGCGATTGAGGCTGTGTCGGCTGGGATGAGTTGTTCGGCGGCAGCTCGGGAATTTAACGTCCCAAGAATGACCATCGCCGATCACGTAAAGGGGAAGTCGAGTTTTGATAGAAAGGTTGGGGGACAAGAAGCATACCCCAAGAGATCGAAGACAACATCGTGAATAAAGTTATCACAGCAGCAAAAGGAGGTTTCCCTGTCACTAAGCAGCAGTTCTTGCTGAAAGTGGGCGAGGTAGTCAAGAAGCTGGGGCTCAAAACGCAATTTCACAAAGGAATACCTGGGAAAGATTATTGGTATCAAGTACAGAAGAGGAGGCCTGACCTCGTCATCAGAGTCCCGGAAAATTGCGGATCCAATCGACTAAGGATGATGACGAGGGATATCGTGAACAAATATTTTGACGACCTGGATAAGACCATTGCTGACTTGAAACTCTCCGACTAACCCTCACAAATATGGAACTGTGACGAGACAGGATTGCAGTTTTCTCCCAGCGCTGCGAAGGTGCTTGCTCCAAAAGGTGCGAAATTCCTGGTTGCCCGGTCCAGCCCATCAAAAGAGAGTATTACGACATTGTGTTGCGTAAATGCTGCGGGGTCGGCCATGCCCCCTATGTGCGTCGTAAAGGGGAAGACAACGAGAGCCATTCACTCGTTTGCCATCCAAGACAGCCCAGAAGGCACCATCTGGGCATACCAAGAAAACGGGTGGATGAATGACGCCATAGGGGTGCAGTGGTTCCAGGAAGTATTCCTCCCAAACTGTGGCGAAGAGAGACCCCAACTGTTAGTGCTGGACTCCCACCACAGCCACGAAGTCCTGGATATGCTCGAGCTGGCCAAGGTGCAAGAGATACATGTCCTCGCTCTCCCACCCCATACCACCCACGTCCTCCAACTACTTGACCGCGTCATTTTCAAACCATTCAAGACGGCCTACAGAAAAAATTGTACAGAATTCCTGTCCAGCAACCCTTCCAAGACCATCAATGTTACTTGGCCAGCGATCCTTTCCAAAATCTGGACATCAACGATGAGGAAAGACCTGATCTGCAAGTCATTTGAAGCCACTGCAATCCACCCCGTCGACAGGACTAGGATCCCTGATTCAGCTTTTCTACCAGGTGAAATCTACAGGGCAGCAACAACCGCAGTGGTCCCTGCTTCGACGGCACCAACATCAGCAGCAGCCCAGGACTCATCAACGCCATCACCAGCATCGACAAGAATCGAAACTGATGGCGACTTCGTTGCCATTTCCCTTGAGAATGTCGGCAGTCTGAGTTTCCTCAACAATATGACCATCAGCATAGAGGGAGAGGATATCCACATTGAAGATCTAGTGGAGCAAACATCATCAACCCTCGTCGATACATGTGATAGGCCTAACCAAGAACAAGTAGAATCACCACCCGAGGAACAACAAAATATGCCCGTTGCCAATTGGAATGAGGCGGTGAATGATATATTTGGCATTGTCCCTCAGATAACACCAGCTCAACAACAGAGGAGATCAAAAGCCATTCCTTCACACCGGCTCCTAACATCCGAAGAGGTGCTGCAGGAAAAAAGAGAGGCAGCAGAAAAGAAAGAGAGGAAAGAAGTAGAGAAGAGAGAAAGACAGGAAAGGGCTTTGCAGAGAAAAATGGAGAAAGCAGCAAGAATGTAAAATAATCAAAAATAATTCCTTTATATTTTAATTTCCTACATTTTGTTTGGTGCATCACTGCATGCACGGCTCGTATTGTTTTAATTGATCCTTGAAAGTAATGTTCCTTGTTAAATTTTCATCTAATTCAATCACAATGTTCGTTGTAAATCCATTTTCTTGAAAATAAAAAAAATGCAATACCGGTATTTAAATTTAAGTACTTACAGGAATAATATATTTTCTACTGAATGATTTCTGAATAAAGATAATAAAAAACAAAAACAAACAAACAAAAAAACACACAAAAAAAACCCCAATAAAACAAAATAAACTAAACACGATCCTCCTCCCCTCCTTTCAAAAAAGGAATCTCAGGGGTGCCGAATTTCCCCGACACGGCTGATGAATTTCCCCGCCACAAGGTACCTCTAGAAAGCAACGACATTTACATATCACGAAGGTATAATCAATCGGGAGCGACTATGAACAGTGAGCCTGATTGGCCAATATTATGTCTTAGTCGGTTTCAAGACTATCAGACAAATTTAGCCAGAGTAGAACGCATTTCTTCCCAGTCAGTTTCAAGGAAAAAGTAAAATTATGGTATAGGTAAAGAGTCGAATGAAGATGCAGAAAAGAGAGGCCGATAACATAAGTAGGTGCGGGATTCAGCAAAATTTGTTCAGGAACCCTGACTTATGCCTGAATGAGTGAATGTAGGAACCTCTGTGGCCAGTATTAAAAGGTTTAATATTAACAGCTTTGAGCATGTCCTCCAATTTTTTCACACCATGAACCAATGCACTGAAATCAACTGTCACAATTACAGTCGACTGCAACAATAATCATGGCGTTTGGAAGCTTATGCGCAATGCGTGGTTGAGGTCGAAATGCCAAATTTACATTAATTGCTTCCCTTACATGTATTTTAAGGGTTGTATCCCTTGATGTTATCAAAGATGGGCTGCATTTCTACATTATTTCTTCATTTTGTCTTTTTGACTGGGGTTAGATTTAAATGATTTGTTTTTAATTTCTGACTGGGCAAAGTCAGTTCTGCTGTGATCACCTTGTGATCTATACAATCATCAACCTCCTCAATGCATGGACAAAGTCAATCTTTCCACAAAGTTTGCAGGACTATTATCCCAGATCTCGAGTTATGTTTGGAATAGTTCATTCTCATCACAAGTACAATCTGTTTTCTTTTATTCCTTTTCATCGAACTCTGTATGTGTTCTATGGGATTCATGTCTGGAGTAACAGATTGCAAGTCTATGTTGACGATTCCCAGCGAATCCCAACCATATCAGAAAATCAGCTTTTCTTCTTGACTTATGGCAAGAGACTAATTCTGCATTTTAAAAAAAGTGTGATAACAACAGTTTTTGACTTTCTGTTTTTCGGTCTGATGAAATCTTTCACCTTGTCATCTGAGCAGATTTTTCTATCCCTAACATCAACTTCAAACAAAGTTCCATTGCTACGCAACACTACCGACGACAGGTCAACTGTTCACCTCAAGAGCATGTGGGCCAACCATTGATAAATAGTTATGTGAACATCTGTAAAGAAAGGTCTCAGAGCTGATCTTGAACACATAACCCTACCTGAGATCGGGGACATCCCATTGCATGGCTTCTGCAGATGCCTGTTACCCTGGCTGTGACTTCAGCCATTCGAAATTGTCCTTGTAATTGATTCGTGCAACAACCACAGCCACTTTTTAGAAGATCTTTAGCGTCACCTGTGGCTGCATACTTGTGTAGTATTTTCTAGAGTGCCGGTCAACTGATATGAACAATTAAAGCGGCATTTTGAAAAGCCTGTGATCAATCAGTCCAGCCCTCTCAATATCCTTAAGTCTGGCCACAGTACCAAGTTATTAGTAAACAGAAACACATTTAAATTGTGATGAATTAACGATTGATGATGATGGCACGATTTTGCTTTGTTTTGCTATTACTACTTAGAAGTGAAAGGGACTTTTCGTCAACTCAAGTCTTCAATCTTGTCATCTTTGCTAAGGTTTTAGATGTTAGAGAAAGAGTGATCAAAGTTGCAAACATGCACAAGGGACAAGAGCCTATTTTATCAGAATAGTCTAAGAACCTTCTCTTTATCAACAATGATACTACTAAGATGTTTAATTAGAACAAACAAAAAGACATATCTTCATTGAAATTATCATCTGCTTTAGTTGACCCGCCCAACTCCCTTGCATGATCTGCTCATTTCCTGATTTTTTGCCAACTGGCTTTTTTGTATTATTGAGATAAAAATTATTTGTGAGAATTGCAACGTATTATGCAAATTGGGATTTTAGTTCTGATTTCCATAACTCTTTACCTTTAAAATGATATATAATATTATGGGTTTGCTTCAACGAGCGACTCATGCAAGCAGATCTCAAAGTGCAACTCTTTAACAATCATAAGGTTTTCTCTAATAACATATGCATTGTTTGCGTAGCCATGATCAATGTGGAAAAGAATGTAAAGAAGCAAAAGTGATGGTGAAATCTACAGGGCAATGGTCTTAGGTCGACTGGGAGAATTGCATCCCATCGTCACCTATGTCTAGACACCCGGTAAACAGGAAGAACCCTGTAACCTCCAGCATATCCGTGCTCTCACAAACACACCCACACATAGAGGCAGATCCACCCTGTCCACAATAATGTTTTATGGATGCCGTCATAAAATTTCAAATGCCAATGGTTTCTCAAAATCTAGATGTCCTAAACATAATTTCACGTTCTTTACTTTTCAAACCGTAGCCTGGGATTGGGGCATACTTACGAGTAAGCTTGCATGTTTGAGTAAGGAGCTAGTTTGAGATTTTGTGCTTATCTGCAGTGTGGACTGTATCAAGATGTACCTCAACATAGCTGATAATAGAGCTAGCATGCCCATGAACTTTGGTGCAAGAACTACGGTCGTATTTGTTTAACATACATAAATGTACATAATATATGTTGTAGTAGCTCCTCAATATACAAATCATACGAACTACATTATTCAATAAATAATAATATAAAGCATACAATTTTATAATGAAATCTTTTTAAAAAACCTGCCATTTCTTCTTTTACAAATACACAATACCTCAAACAATCCATGCGTTACAGGCTGGAAGCAACAATTTTGAATGGTGTTGGATAACGCTGCTTTGGGATTTGGATAGTCAAATCTATCAACAACTCCATACATATATATATATAAAAGTGACAACTTCATAAAACATTCAACTCTACCTGATACTCATACTTTGATAAAAGTTGCAAAAAAAATAATCAACAAATGGTGAATAATTTGTGGAATGAAAATACATCTGTATCATACATAAACAAATTGATCCATGATCACATAAGTGCTTTTTGTTTTGTTTTGTTCTCCTATTACAATTGTGCAAATCAGAAACATGGGATGGTGGTAAAGGGGCACAGATGTTTCAATATTTAAGGCATAGGCCTGGAATCGAAAGGTCTCAGTTCCATTTCCACCAGTGAACGACAACTTGTATTTTTTCCTCAAACAAGAAAATTTACCCTTATTTCTTCACTCAACTCAGATGCTAAATGAGTACCTAGGATCACTCGTCAATCGTTGGCAACCCCATGTTCGATGGTTGCTCCTCCAACGGATGCCACAATAGCCCTCCAGCCTTCTCCGTCTTGACTTCTGTGGACGACCTCACTAAGAGACAGCCCAGTAATTGTAGTGACGTTGTCCATCAGTGATATTGCCTGTCTTCCTCTATTTCTGCAGCCCTCCACTCTGCCCATCTGTGCTGTAGACATGAGGTCTCTTTTCTGGCTTCTGATGGCATGACCAATGTATCTGAGCTTTCTTTTGTTTATCTCATTCATCAGACTTCTCTCTATACCCAGTTCAAGCAAGACATTTTCATTGGTTCTTTTGTCTTGCCAACAGATACTCAGGAGTTGCCTACATAGCCACATCTCAGCTGCCTTGAGCTCCAGAGGATAGGCTGGGATTATTGTGCTACATGTGCTCTGCAGTTTTCATTTGAAAGGGCTAATGGTGGAAAATTTGCGGAAACCACTTTTTTTTCAATATCTTATAGTTTACACGCGGACAAATAATACAATGTGACATAAGTTTGGAAAAACATTATATTGGATGATATGAGAGGCATTAAAAAAATTTTTTAAAGGGACTATGATGCACAATGACCCGCTTGTTTTTATCGTGATTGCACTGAACCTAAGTTGCCATTCAGAGGCATTATAGGCCCTTTCAAATGAAAACGACAGTGCCACTAGACTGTACATTTCCCAGGGGATAAGCCTGTTAGGGGATAAAGTATTGTAAAGCACTTTGAGCGGTGCAAAGCCCTGCACAAATGCCATCTTTTGACCTTTAATCTTTACAGCCATATGAGATGCTTGTTTGTTTGGAGTTTAAGCGCTCTTTTCCACTCGATTACATCATCTAAACCCCCAAGTAAAAAGTAAGACGACAGGCTAGTTAAATGTAAGACAGAAAACGGAAGTAATCGAAAAGATTGTCAGATGATGAAAGGAATCAGGCATTTAAAATAAACAATAAGCATAAGAAATGTCATTTTAAGATAACTGATTGGAGAGATGATTTACAGACAAAAAAGGATCACATCTGCAAAAAAAAAAAACGAATTAAAAATGGCCATCGAGCCCAAAATGGTGCACCACAATAATCATCCAGGATTTTCTACCAAGCTTTGTATGTGAATGCAGTCATTCCATCTAAATAACAAGGGACTTTGATAGTATTTTTAATTTGTGCAATGCAAACAAATTGGGGAACAGCCCCTGAATAATGTCGCCTAACCTCTCCTTATAACATTCTCTGCCGCCTTAAAGGCGTACATGAAAAAATGTGGAAGCCTGTCATATTTGAAAATGTATGAAATTCCGTACCGAAATCGAAGATGGCCATCGTTTCCATGGCAACCGGAAAGCACAGGAGGGGAAAAAAGTGTGTATTTTTCAAGTCAGCATCACATGCCCATCACACTTGTATATGAGTCAAACTGATGTAGTGTATAACGAAAAATTTTGTTCCAGAACAGTCCACAGAGAGACGGCATACAGAAATAAGAAATGCACATGGAAATAAGGACTGTTGATATCTTTGATCCTTGAATGGGTTAAAAGACGCAGCCAAAAATTACGACCCATTGTTTTCCAGGTGAAGGTCACAGCTTTCATCCAATAAGTTCACACATATCTAGAAAAATCCTTGCAGACAGGCATATGGTTTTTTAACATTGAATTTTTAAAAATAAAATCTAATCACATAGTTAAGAAAATTGACAAAATATAAACTGTCTACAGATTTGAGCATCACTTTTTCCTATCGGCTAAACCAACAAGGTAGCCTTTCACTTCACTTTCATAGTCATTTGAGTCGCATTTATCAGTCAGGACCCATGTGTCGTCAGCACCGCTTACACGTTTCCGACATAGAGGACAGTTGCTGTGGTTCTTATCTCTGCAAATAAAAGTGAAATACAAGATTTTTTTCTTAGTCTGTCTTTAAACAAGATAAATAGTCTGTCTTTTAGTGGTTTTGGTTTTGAAGGGTTGGTGCCCCATGATGTGGTCGTGCTGGAGCACCAGGCACAGGATCCCCATTTACATCTTTCTTCACAGAGAAAGATGTAAGCCTGATCACAACCATATTAATAAATGACGTTTGTCTTTAGTGAAGATAAAAAAAGATAAATGGATAGAACAATAAGCAAAGGTTAACACACAAGTTCCATTATTTATGCGCGCATATTGATTACTGGCACTCATGTTGTCTACAAAGATGTTCTCTACTAAAAAAAAAAAATGGAATGTGTTGCAGAAAATCATATAGCCGCACTTCCAAGCATCATGTCCAGATCTCTTGTTCCGTGTTGTCAAGGTGTGGACAAGCAGACCCTGAGCGAGGACGCACATGGTTCATTTATTCAACAAAGGACCCAGATAAATCTGTATTGAATAGTTGTGTAAATGACAATTCGAAATGGGGATGGACCCATTTAGGCATAGCTTAAAAACATTATTTTTCACAGGACAGTAGTTTAAATGTCATTTATGCAAACCAATAAGGTGTTTTGTGATTGACAAGATGAAAGTACATTTCCACCCTTTAGATCTGACTATGGCAAAGTCTCCTTTAGTAGGTTGCTGTCAATCAGATATCAAAATGATGAATTATGATTAGCAATGACAGAATCTATTTCTTTCCAGGAAGAGGCGTCTGAAACAATTATTTTCCCTATTTAATATGTTATCTCCTCCCCCTGCTGATCAGTCTGATCTTCTCCACAGGAAATTATTGGGAACCCCAGGTAATTGGGCCGATTATTCAATCTACCAGGGGTGTCCCAAAAATAAATGTTCCACTGTACTTAGTTTCAAATATGGGCCCATTAGAAGTGCATCTGCTACAAATAAACAGCACTGTCCATCTCAGATTGCATTCCTTGGGAAATTGGAAAGTGGCATGGTGGGATGAAATGACAAGGATGTTAGTTGGGAGGGAGAGGGGTTGTTGTTGG
>JAOWAY010435903.1:0-13703 GCA_028565895.1 Goniobranchus geometricus | reverse complement strand
TCTCTCTCTCTCTCTCTCTCTCTCTCTCTCTCTCTCTCTCTCTCTCTCTCTCTCTCACACACACACACACACACGCATACACACTTTATCCATACATCTGTGTAAATATCTGTCTCTCTCCTCCGTCTGCCTTTGTCTGTCTGTCTGTCTGTCTCTTGCATCAAACTTCCCATTTGATTCTCATCATTCTTCCTGTTTCTATGTCTTCATTGAAAATGTTCCTATCGCTATAAAGTTTGAAAACTCTGAATGCTTTCAGCTCCTCACAAAGTCACCTAACAAACGTCTGGGTTGTGGTGCCACGGGAGAAAGAGATATCAAGGAGCATGCGTTCTTCAGGCGGATCGTGTGGGAAAAAATCGAGAATCGGGAGGTCCAGCCACCTTACAAGCCAAAGATTGTGAGTTTCTTTTCATCTCCCACCTTGTTTATCTTGGTATCATTTGGTTTTCGTTGGAAATACCCCCTTTAATTTAAAGTGGATGTTATTCGTATGATGTTTGAAGGACTATTTTATGAATATTTATTTCAGTATTACTCTGTATGCCCTGAGATAAAATAAGAGGAACACTTGTGTAGCTCCTTTCGCCGAAACTTCAAGGTAGTAAAGAATGTTTGGAAAAAATGCCCACAAAAAGCTGAGATGTAAGAGCCCCCCAAACACAACCACCTTTGTTTTATAAATGTTCAAAGGTGGGAAATTTATGATAATAAAAAACCTTGGGGCGTGGGGGGGGGAGGGGGGGAGTTTTGAAAGCAGAGGGTTGGTGTTCGACCACAGTTTATGCCCATGGCAAATGGTAACCTTTCCAAAAGCATACAGAGTTATACTTCATGCTTACTTTTGGATGAAGGTAAGGAAGGAAGATTAATAGTGACAGGTTTTCTTGTGAATGTTATTGTTTTGTTTTGCCTTAATTTCACTGCATGGATGTGATGGTAAATGTTTCATGTTGTTGTTTTCTTTGTTATTGATATGAAATTTTGACGGAAGGTAGGCAAAGGGCTGTGAGTGAACAAATAACAATCCAATTATACTTTAATGCAAATATTAGTACAGATTAGTATTGACTCAAGGGAGAAATAAGTAACATCATACGTCATAGGATGGGATCTTTTTAATTAAATATTAAGTTTTTTTCATTACCAACGGGGATATCTTAAGTATTACTTACCAAACATGAACCATGGCCGAGGAAAAATGTGGCAGATTTCCTGATGATGTCTTTGGTAGGAGTTTTATTCAGGAGCAGTTCTAATGGAATAAGCAAATTTGGCAGTATTGCAGTGTCGCTAGCAACCTCACATGTTGCGCTTGTTGTTTAATCTTCGTCTTCAGAAAGTTGCATTCAGCAAAGAACTACAAAGTGAAGATGGGAAATGATCTATTGATCACTGTCAAGTGAAACTTTTGTCCTGAAAATATTTGCCATTTGAGATCTTGTCATATCTTGGTAGGACTTCTGAAAACAGAAGAGTTTTCAGTGTTGAAATAATGCTTATGAAGTATCATTCTTCCCTAGAACTGTGAACTTGGTTCTGTTTTTTGGTCTTTACATACATATTCATCTTCATAGAATTCTGTGACGTACGTTTCTGAAATTTCTTTGTCATTCTGTGTATAGGGTGTCTTGTTTGGGGTTGCTTTTTTCTCTCTTAGATACACTGTTATTTGTGTGGCACTATTCCTCAAAACTCAGCACAGTTTCTGAGGCATGATTTTAAGTCTTCCGATGGGAAGGATACCGGTAAATAAGAATTTGACCCCTGAGTCCCAGTTTTATTATTGTTTTAGATGAGTTATGGAAATTAAGAAGGTTGATGAGTTCAAGATAATATTTGGATACATTTATTTGAATTGAATGAGAGGACTAAGAGATGCTGTAGTACAATTGCTAAGAAATTCCGAATGATTATAATTGTTAAAATAAGAAGGAAGCTGATAACCATTTTGATATTTTACCTGTTACCATTTCCAGATTTTAACCAGGTACAAGATTATATGATAACATTTTTGTTCTTCTTTTACCTCACTTTACTTTGTAAGGGTCGAGTATGTTCTGTCTCTCCATGTTTATATGTTTCCATGTTGAATCTACTAATTTCAGAATTTTGAATTAATATGTTTTTGCTTTGGTGACATTGTATTGAGCAATGGGTCTGTCTCCTACAAGTTTATTAAAAAATAGTCAGCACAGAATGTTTTGATGGGCTATTCTATTTCAGCCAAAAAAGAGGAATTACTTGTCTGAGTGTGCTGGGTCTTGTAGGTGTACTGTGTGGTGCATGCTTAACGTCATGATTTGTTTGCCTGAAGTAGATTAGCCAGTGCACCTCTGTAATTTCATTGTGCATAAGCGTTAAAATTTTTTTTGAAAATGTGTGGCCTTTTTCTCTGATTTGCCACCTGCAAAACAAATTCGATCCCTTTGTTCAATTACCAAGTAGTTTGTCTATCCTATGTTCAAGTTGTTCTTCAGTCCTTTGTTCAAGTAGTTCTTTTGTCCTTTGTTCAGAAGGTGGAAATACAACCTACCTGAAATATCTGCATCCATCTCTCTTTTTTTTCTTTTCTTTTTCTTCCCTTTGGGTTGTTGTTTTGGGTTTTTTTTTCATTGTCAATCCAGAAAACTTTGTCCTCAGTGATCATCATATCATTTGTAATAGACTGAATCAAGAAATAGTCCTTGTGGGGCTTGTCTTAGAAATCACAATGACTAGTCCACATCTCTATATTCTTCCAAATGTGCCTTCTCCAGGTGGGTCATGGCAGTTCTGCCTTGAGCGGTAAAGTGAGATCACCACTGGATTTTCACGTCTTATGTATAAGAATTTTTTTTTAAATCTATTTGGAAAGTGGGGAGAGGTGTGGGGGCGGGGGGGAGACTCAGTCTTAAAGTTTTACCAAAAGCCACCCAACACCTTTTCATGTAATAGTCAGTTATTGGTTGTTGTTGGGTTGCTTTTTTTTTCTAAATATTTCATAAATGTAAGAGAGCAAATATTTTTAATAGAAAAGTTAAATCAGCCCATATGCCATTCTTAGGTTAGTGTGTTAGAATTGTTGTCTTATCACATCTTTGTTTGCATTCGTGAGCTGTCTCATTTGTTTGTTTGTTTGATTGATTTTAGACATTTGATTTTTTGGCAAGTTCCAATGTTTGAATTCATTTAATTTCTTTTTGTTATTTATCCTTATTTCACTGAAGGATTTGATTAATTTTCGTTTACTTTGGGGTCTTCATTGTTTATTGGGTCTTTTGTTTTTGTTTTCATTTTTGATATTTTATTTATTTTCCAAGTTAATAATAATCTCTATTCTCCTTTTGTTTATTATCTGAATTAAAGCACTTCATTATCCTTTTTTTTTCTTTATTTCCACACTTCATTACGTTACCTTTCGGACATCTTTTTCGTTTGTGGTCTTTCTTTTGCCAAAAGGCCTTTAAGTTGATAAGCTTTCATTGCCTTCTTTTAATTTTGTACTATAAGTTGCCACTTATGTTCAGCTTCTTATACTGCTTCTCGGTCTGCATCTTTTTTTTTTTGTTGTTGTTGTTGCTAGTTGTTCTTTTTTTTTGGTTGTTGTTTTTTGTTGGGTTTTTTTAAATACATACCATTCATGTCAAGTAAGAAATCTCTGTCCCTCATATCCTCCCCCTCCCCTCCCCTCTCATCAAAAATTTCACTGTCGTCTCCCTTGGGATAGACGGACCCAAAAAAAGCCGAGAACTTTGACAGGCTCTTCACCAAGGCTGCCTTGCGAATGACACCAACAGACAGTCTAGTTATCACAAACATGGACAGCAATGTTTTCAGGAACTTTTCGTTCACTAACCCATACTTCCAGGAGGACCATGAGTACCTTGATCAGCAAGCTTTTCTTGGATGAAGTGTTTCAGTACTTTTTTTTTTTTTTTATCCAAACTTTGTTACCTAAAGCCTTATGCGTTTCTGCCCCAGCTTTTTTAGCTTCTTCTCTTTCATTAAAATAGAATTTAATTGCTATTCATTTCCAATTTTCCTGGTAAGAGACCTTTAAACACATTTAAGACATGGAATATCTTGTACAAGTTGCAGTATGTTTTTTTCATTGTCTCACGCTTGTTCAAATGAAACATGTATATACATATATGTATATACATATGTATATGACCAGTGTATATACATATATATATACATGTATGTATATACATATCATCCCCGAAAGTCTTTACATGGGCAAGTCAGAAAGTGGGTCATGGCGTGTTTGACTTTTTATGACCAGAGTAAGTGTCCCCCATCCTTCTATAAATTGTTCCTGTAAGTTTCTAAACATGTAAGTCCATAGATATTTATAGAGGAGATGGGGGACACTCATTCTCACATGATAAAGCTTAAAACATCATGACCCAGTTTCTTACTTATGCATTTATATATACATATATATAGAGAGAGAGAGATATATTAGAAGAAAAGCGTCTCAGCCAACAGATGGATTTTTCTCTGTGACATTCCTGTCCACCTTGCTTCCCATTTTTTTCTTTTAAAATTTCAAACTATTACAGCTGTAATCCTTTCTATATCATTATTATGATAGCTTTAACTAGATGGTCACATGATAGTGTATATGCAGATAATTTATTTTGGAAAAGCTTTTTTTTTCTTTCTTTATTTTTTTTCCTTTCCTTTATAAATAGTGGATTTTACTACTTAATCTGTGGTCTTTTTTCATTTAGGAGAAAGCGTTATCTTTTTTGGCCAGCAATTTTGTATCTGGGTGCAAAAGATTTTTCTGTAGCGATAAGTCAGGCATAGCTAAAGCAATAGGAGGGAATTGGCCTTACAGTTTAATGTAGAAGTGGATAAACAAACCTACTGTTACAGTTTTATAAAGAAGTGAACAAATAAACCTTATGGCTTTGTAAAGAAGTGAATAAACAAACTTACAGTTTAATAATAATAAAGAAGTGCATAAATAAACCTGGCAGTTTTTTAAAGAAGTGAATTAATAAATTGTACAATTTCATGAAGGTAACTTTAATTTTCAGCTCATTAAAACAGATTTGAAAATGTTGGAGGTGGAAATGAGCGCTGTAGGCTAAATTATGACACATGCTAATGCAGTTCGATCCTAGTGTTTCAAGGCACGGTAGTGCTGGCTACTGAAACATTGTATTATCAGATTTTAAAAAATCTTGGAATATTTGAGTCGAGTCCCATCAGAGATGGTTGATAGACTCTGAGATCCTGTGCGCAAGTTATGTGATGTAAACGGATCCTTCGCAGTTGGAAACTGTATAAGAGTAGGCAAAATGGCCAGTGGAAATTGTAGCAGAGTGGGCTGAAGTAACTAGAAATTGTAGAAGAGTAGACTGAATGGCCACTGGAAATTGTAGAAGAGTAGGCTGAATGGTCACTAGAAATTGTAGAAGAGTAGGCTGAATGGTCATTGGAAATTGTAGGAGAGTAGACTGAATGGCCACTAGAAATTGTAGAAGAGTAGACTGAATGGCCACTGGAAATTGTAGAAGAGTGGACTGATAAGTCACTAGAAATTGTAGAAGAGTAGACTGAATGGCCACCGGAAATTGTAGAAGAGTCGACTGAATGGTCACTAGAAATTGTTGAAGAGTAGACTGAATGGTCACTGGAAATTGTTGAAGAGTAGACTGAATGGTCACTAGAAATTGTTGAAGAGTAGACTGAATGCTTACTAGAAATTGTAGAATAGTAGACTGAATGGTCACTAGAAATTGCAGAAAAGTAGACTCAATGGTCACTGGAAATTGTAGAAGAGTAGATTGAATGGCCACTGGAAATTGTAGAAGAGTAGACTGGATGGCCACTGGAAAATGTAGAAGAGTAGACCGAATGGCCACTGGAAAATGTAGAAGAGTAGACGAAATGGCCACTGGAAAATGTAGAAGAGTAGACTGAATGGTCACTAGAAATTGTAGAAGAGTAGAATGAATGGCCACTGGAAATTGTAGAAATTTGTAGAAGAGTACACTGAATGGGCACTAGAAATTGTCGAAAAGTAGGCTGAATGGCCACTGGAAATTGTAGAAGAGTAGGCTGAATGGCCACTGGAAAATCTAAAAGAGCTAGACCGAATGGTCACCAGAATTGTAGAAGAAGAGACTGAATGGCCACTGGAAATTGTAGACGAGTAGGCTGAATGGCCACTGCTCAGACAAAATGAATTCCTACAATTCCTTCTTTCCTTCCATACCTCTTCTTTGTCAACTCTCTATGCCCAAGGTTCAGATGCATCAGAAAGGGAATCCAACATAAAAGCCCTCGCCATGAATCTATGCAGCAACTTTGTAATGGTTAGGTGTTGTAATGACCTCGAAATAATGGTGTGTTAAGCTGAGAGAAAAATAAGATTAGAATATATCGATCTAATCAGCATTTCGTGTCATAAATTTTAGCAAATATTCGAGTCTAGGCTTTGTTGTCTGTTGCTTCTTTTTTTTTTTCATTTCACTAAAATTGTACTTACTGTGTTCAGCATTCAACTTCTGTGTCTTGGCACATATTGAGTCAAAGGGTCTTATCGTCCCTCTAAGTTTCTAAGCACAAAAGTCAGAAATTGTGTCATGATGTTTTTGGCTTTATTTGACGAGAAGGAGTGTTTTCTACTTTCTCTTTTAATATCTGACGACTTACACATGTAGAGGCTTAAACGGTCAATGTATATTATGGGTGAAAATGCCAAACCATGTATGTCCGAAAATACTCCATTGGCGGGTAGGTCAAACCATGTAAGTCAGCCCGAGTAAATAAAAACAAAATAATTCATTAAAATGAGTAATAGTCTGGTCAAGTGGGTGTTGGTCCATTTAAGAATCCCATCCGGACGATGTTAAAGTAAAAATGTTGAACATAATATTGTTTTTTTAATCTCCTGTTAAATGTTGTCTGGAAGACATACAGGTTTGTCATTTTCACTGACAATAGAGAAGGTGATGGGACACCCATTTTAGTCAAATAAAGCCATAAAGGTGATGACCCAATTCTCTTACGTACAGAAGAAGAGAAAGGGTGAAAAAAAAAATCATTTATAAAGTGCTTGTTCAACAATGTAATCATGTTCATGGTGCTCTCCAATGACATCTCACTCACCTGGCCAACAGCCACACAGAACATTGAGAACAAGACTTGCATCCTGTTAGGCGCGAGTACAATTTTTTTCTGACAAGAACAGCACTGTCTTAACAGGGTGAAGCAGGATTAAGCTGAATCAGTTACATAGTCTGAAAGACCAGAGGACAAGTTGGGGCTCATCTTTTTTCTAATTTTTTTTCTTTTGTGTCTGTGTGTGTGTATGTGCGTGTGTTTGTGACCACTCAATGTGTTTGTTTCGTGAATTTTGTTATGGTGATGTGCAGTTGATTTTGCTATTTGATGAGACGTAAAATGTTGAACAGTGATTTCTTCTTACTTTTTCTTTCTCTTTTTGATTTTTTCAATTTTTCATGGTTTGCATTATTTATTTCTACTTTTATTTTATTGCCGGATTGATTTCGCTGCCTTGAAAGTTGTCAAACCACCTTATGCCCATAACTCGATATGTTTAACTTCTGTGATTTGATTATTTGCTTACTGCCCTTTGTATTAAGTTTTTCTTTTGTGATTCCTTTTTTTTTTAAACTTTTTATTCTGCTTTTTTTTCCAAGAGAAAAATTGTGATGTTTTTTGAAGGCTGAGTTAACCACATTTGCACTTTCGTCCAAATCTTTATTTTGATTGCTTTAAAAAGTGAAATGTCACATGTCTCAAGAGGAGACTCCATATCTTATGGTTAAGGAATTTCATTTCTCCATTTTCTGTCATGTGCGTTTCCGCTTAAAATATTTATTTCAAACTGTTTGAAGTGGCCATGTTGTGAATGGCTCTCCGAGTTTCACCACCTGTTTACATTTCTTTCATCCCACATAATGAATTGTTTAACCACAAACTAAGCCATATCTCCTCATTTTACTTGTAGAATATATATATGTGTCATGCTCTACTGCTTTCATTTTTAAGTATATTTACAAACACAATACTATAAAATTACGATGCTGTCAAACTATTAAGAATTTTTTTTTTCAAGTAAGTTTCAATTTCTAAATGGTTTAAACCTTCATGAAGCTATAACATGCAGGAAATTATTTTGTAGTATTTCTCAAAGCCTGGACCCTGCTTTGGCTGAAGAATTTCTATATTTTCTATATATTTTCCTAGATTGGTTCCCTCTGCACTGTCCATATAATATAGCTTTTGTTCTTCATTCCTTCAATAGCACCTCCATCTTACTCAATATCATGCACATTTCAGATACCTCTACTTCTTCCCCTTTGTAAGAAGCAACTCCTTTGAGTATTCTGAATTTCAAATATCTTTCATGGGAAGAGCAAAGAACTAATGGCTGTGGTATATGACCTAGAAGTATTGTTTTTGAACTGCTGATTGTGATTTTTTATTTAATAAGGTTAGCTCCCCTCTCCCTATTTTTAGCATAATCATACAGTATAGTCTCTTAATCTTTTTACAGAGATTGTGAGTATTATCCTTAGATGTCTTTACATTGGTATTTGTTGGACTGTCTCCTGCCTGTTAAGCCCCTGTAAACTGTAGACCTTTTATACTATTCTTTCTTCTCCTTTTTAGTTCCATTTTTTTTTAGATTATTGCCATTTGTACTTAAATTGAAGCATGATTTAATCTTCTTTGTTCACATGTCTCCTTTTGTCACAGAGACTGTCCTTTTGGAATAGGGTATTGAAACCCAACTGCCCCTGGTTTTGGCATTCAAAATTTCCTATTGTAGTCTATGACAGAGATAGAGTGGATAAAGGAAACAACTTGACTCGTCATTGTGAAAAAGATCTTGACACTTTTTTTTCTTATTTTATTGGCACATATGGATGGCTTATTTTACTATTTGAGACTTTTTTGACTGTAAGCTTGCTTCTGTCATTGATTCACTGTTCCGAGGATTTTTCCACTCAAAATGTGTGGGTTGGTAAAAGGAACTTATTAACAACAAAGTAAGAAAAAGAAGAATGAATTTCTTTAACGGAAGAAGAGGCGGCTGAAAATAAGATGTTCTTGCCCATAAAATGCTCTGCAAAAGCCCCAATTGCTTGTAGAGACTTTAAGTCCATGATGGACTAAAATTAGAACTGATTCCAATAGTGAAAATCTGCTGCGGCAATCTGTAACGGAATAAGCCCAATCTTCATTATCTGAACTTTTTCTCCATATCAGGGGCAGTTAACTCAGCCTATTGTCCTTGTAAAGTCTGGTTTTTGTTTTTATGGTCGTCTGGTGATTTGTAGACACAAAAGCACTGCTGTTGTAGATAAGTGCCATTGTGACATGTGATGTCGATTAAGACAAACTTTTTCACACCTTTCAAGAAACGAGAAAGGATACCAGCACCATGTATGTGTGTCCCTTGATTATGATGCAAATGCACATGCCTTCGTTCAAGTGTGATGGGTGATGACACAAACTTGTCAATGAATGAATCTTTTTTCCTGGGATCACTTGACATGTTGACATAAGAGACTGATGCAATCTTTTTCAATTTGTTTGTCATCTGTAGCCTGCCCACCCTCTGATATTTATCTTTGACTTTGCCCCATTTCAGCAGATGACGTTCAAACAGTATGCTTAGGTGTTCGTTTCCACCAATCACTGTTCAATTTGATAATGCTCCTGAATTACATCACTATAAATTCTGAGGGCCTTCCCTGATTGATAGGGAAATACAGAGGCATCAACGTTGACTTTCAGCTGATGATTTTCACATTTGAAAAATTTGGTAATCCGAACAAATTACATGGAACTGAGGAGTTCAAATTATCAAGACTATGCTGTATGAGGCACATTAATCATACCATCATACAACAGCTCTAGGTATATAATTACATATGAGGTGAAGTAAGCACAGACAAAATCTTCCTTATCATATCATAACACAACAGCTCCAGGTATATGATTACATATGAGGTGAAGTAATCACAGACAAAATCTTCCTTATCATAAAATTTTGCAACAGCCCTAGGTATATAATTACATTTGAGGTAAAGTAATCACAAACAACATCTTCCTTATCATATCATATAACACAACAGCTCTAGGCATAAAATCATATATATGAGGTGAAGTAATCACCGACAAAATCTTCCTTATCATACCATCATAAAATAGCTCTAGGTATATGATTGCTAATGAGGTAAGGAATCACCGACAAAATCTTCCTCATCACACCATCATACAAAAGCCCTAGGGATATATAATTACATATGGGATGAAGTAATCACAGACATAATCTTCCTTATCATATCATCATACAAAAGCTCTAAGTATATAATTACATATGAGATGAAGTAATCACAGACAAAATCTTCCTTATCACACCATCACACAAAAGCTCTAGGTATATAATTACATATGAGATAAAGTAATCACAGACAAAATCTTCCCTATCACACCATCATACAAAAGCTCTAGGTAGAATCTATATAATTACAAATGAGGTGAAGTAATCACCGACAAAATCTTCCTTATCATACCATCATGCAACAGCTCAGGGTATATAATTACATATGAGGTGAAGTAATCAGACAAAATCTTCCTTATGCAACCATCATACAAAAGCTCTAGATAAATAATTATATATGAGGTGAAGTAATCAGAGACAAAATCTTCCTTATATCATCATACAAAAGCTCTAGATATATAATTACATATGAGGTGAAGTAATCACAGACGAAATCTTTCTTATCCCTCCCCCTCCACCAAGCCATGGGTCTACTCTGTTTCCTTCTTGATTCAAGGTCAGGCTCTGTTCTGTAACTGAGTCTTTCTCTGTCCCAACTGACTCTGTGTCAGGTCCATTTCATTTTATAAATTTTCCTTTCGGTTTCTGGTGGCTTCTGTCCTGCTCATTCCTGAAGAGATTGATAATGACTGTTAGCCGCTGACATGTATCATATTTCTTAAGCATTTATTGATTTTTTAAAAATTGGAATCTCTTTTTTGTGTTTGAGGAGACCATAGATACCTAGATTTTAGAGTCAATAGAAACAAAGAAATGTCCCCTTTTTAAGAGAAATTTAGACTTGCTTCTAAAGTACTTATGAAGCTGCAATAATCTACATTTTCATCAGTCTAATTTACTCTTGAGTAATTTTGTTTTTATACCGCTCAAATATTTCCTCAACAGCTTTATTATGTTGTTGGTTTTTGTTGTTGTTTTTTAGGGGGGGGAAATGTATTTATTTATGCTGACAAACTTGCTGGAGAAGAAATTTAAGGATAATACATGTCTGCTTGCAAATATCTGGTCGCCAAATGTCAACACACATGTACTGCTGCAGAAGTAAAGATCAGACTGGCAAAAACCATGTCAGCAATGTCAGGTATGAGTAAAGTTTGGGGGAGATCGGTCATTAGCTTCAACACAAAGTCCTTGACAGAGGACCTGGAAAAACAAGACCAACCCCTCGAAAACAAGCGCTTCTGCAAACTGCTTTAGATGTCCTGATTCAATTACAAAATGAACACATTCATACATGATGAAGTGGCAGCCCTCCCTGTGCCCAAGGAGCCTCTCCCAGCCGTTTTGAAGAGAAGAAAGATGGCCTGCTTTGGCCCTGAAACCCGTCACGACTTGCTAACTAAAACAATCCTCTAGGGCACCATCGAAGGAGGCAGATGATTAGGACAGCAAGGGAGGAGCTGATTTTTTTCTTTAAAGGTTTGTTAAAACTTCATGACTTATAAGACTCAGCCGACCATCCATCCCCTTTCCCTATCCTTTGGGACACAGATGACTTGAGGCTTAAGGTGTAGGTCTTGGGAATGAGAGGTCCTAGGTTCAATTCCCACCAGCAACGATGTCTTTTTTCCTTAAGCAAGACAATTTACCCTCATTGCTTCACTTGACTCAGGTGTTTAATAAGTACCTAGCAATAGGCTGTTATTGTTGTGCTGAATGTGGTACACTTTACTGTATACTCACCAGGGGGTACGCCTGCTAGGAGATCAAGTATTGTAAGGTGCTTTCAGACTGTTCTTAGGCAGTGGAAAGCGCTATATAAATGCAAACTGTCTTTCTTTTTTAATGATTGCTTTCTTGGGGGGGAAGAGGGGGGGAGAGGGTGTCTTTAAAAAATCATGATGGAGGCTCAAAGAATCAGTGCCACCAAAAGAAATTCATGATGGGTTCACCTTTTGGATAAGAGGCCTTTGTGTTTGCAACAGCAGAGTCTGGTACCTATTTTACGACCCAATGAAGAGGGGAAAAAATCCTATAGAAAAGCATCTTGCTGTAAGGATCCATCCTTGGACCCAGGATGAGTTCGAAATTCCCCATCATTTCCACTCAGGAAAGTCTGATGTGTTATTATTCACATTTGCATCAAGTTAAGACAAACCAATAAGAAGGATCATAATGCAATGCGGATGGCTTATTTCAAATCCATTGGTGAAGCACAGGCTGAGTCTAAAAGGCAAAATTGAAATTGTCCTGTCTACTGCTGCTCTTTTCGTCTGAGTTTCAAGTCTGTATTACATATATATCTAAAAGTCATATCAAGATTTGCACATACATTTAACTTGCTTCTTGCCTGCTGCACCCATACAAGTTACACCGTCAGACAACGAGATTACTGCTTTATTGATCACAGTTTGAGGCTCAAAATTTTATTAAACTCTACAGTTTAAACAAGATGCAACGAATGTACATATATGTACTATATATATTTCTATCATAAAAAATTTTTTTGACTGACTTTTAAGATACCTTATTTTTTTTTTATTTATGTGCGCATACAATATGTTTATATATAATATATCATATGAGACATGGTGAAAGTTATGTGAGAGAGAATATCAATGTTACTGTCATTTCAGACAAAATGAGATGAAAAAAAAAAGTATGCCTTCATATTGAGTTCAATAATTTGACCCATAAAATAAAGAAAATTAGTTGAAACTTTGGAAAAGTGACTCTCAATACTTTATTTCTCCATGTTGTTGTTGTGCATGAAATTGCAAAAGTATGGGAGATTACGAAATTGCTTTGACTACTCCATTCCGTTGTTTTCAAGAGGCTTCATCCACCGCTATTGTCCTTTTTGGATACCACTAGACACTGCATTCTTGTTTTAGGTCATTCATCTATCCTTCCAACACCATGACCCTGCCACATACATACCATACCTTTTTATCCCCCAACTTCCTGTGTTATTCCATATTTTGATGCAAGTCAATATGTTTTATCAGTTATCCCTCTATTTATCGTGAATCACCAATGATGTGGGAGTGACAAATTTATTTATGTGCATTCAAAGTATAAATTTATATTCTCTCCCTACCAGCCCCTTTGTGAATTGCTCAAATGTAGGAAATTAAACAAAGTTTTTAGATTTAATAGTACCATAGATGTCTAATCCATAAATTAAAACTCAAGAATATCATCTGATGTTGAATGAAGACATGTTTGATCTTGGTTTTTATCATTATTTTATTCTTTAAGTGTCCTTAAGCTGGAAAATATATTATGCAATATTAAACGACTACACATAATTTTACTATATATATATATATATATATATAAAGTTTACATATTCTATTATTTGACATATATGCTTTTCTTCAAATTTTTTCTCACAATTTAGGCTTGTGATTGATTCTCGAAAGCTTTTGCTGCTTCAGAT
>JAOWAY010435792.1:0-13709 GCA_028565895.1 Goniobranchus geometricus | reverse complement strand
TTTTTTTTTCTTTTTTTTTTTTTTTTTTTAAATATATGAATGCCCTGTAGTATAATGGTGAAAAAGTAGTTTATTCCTCGAGAACAATTTGAAAAGATCTTTTATTCTTTCAGTATAAATTGGAGTTTTAGAGAGAGGAAAGTTTTTTATGAGGTATTTCGCTTTTTTCATCACAAATATTAACATTTTAAAAATTGAAATAAGTTAAGCTTTTAAAGTTAAGATACTAGTGCATTGAGTTATTTGGAGATGTTTTTGGAGATGGAACTGTTGTGAGATCAATACAAATTTTACATTGATTTCATAACAAATATGACCATTAAATAGTTTTTGAAAGGAAAGTTGGATGTGTCAGGAAGCAAGTCATTTTGCCTGCACATATTAATTTAATGTCTTTAATTCACAGCCATTTTAAAGCTTTATGAGAGTGTGTTACTCAAGATGGACTTCATCCACATTGCTCAATTTCTCACCAAGCTCCCAGAGGACATAAGAGGGGAAGATTTATTCCATGAACTGGAAGGGATTAGAATGAGCATAGACAAGCGAGCTTTCAATGCAGTGCATGCCTTTTACAAGGATCTTCATGAGACAAATTCTTAATATTTAAATCACTCATTTTGTAAAGAATGAATAATATATATTTATATACTTATGTACATATTACTGTATGTATATATTATATGTCATGTGCAGAAATTGAATCTTTGCCTATACTCTAGGGGCTTGTTTGGAATTTATTTATTTATTGTTAAGAGTGTACAAACTGCATTATTCTCCTGTGGTAACTTTTTATGTTTCTAACAAGTCAAAACCATTGATAAGATATCATCTTGCTTTTGTTTTTCATGAAGAATATGTTGCTAAAATCAAAACGCTCACTCAAAACACTTTGATTCAGGTTTTAAACAGTGTTTATGAATGAAACTTAACACAAAACTACTTTTGTGACTTTTATTTTTTTGTTTCTTTTACTTTTCTCTTTCATTAGGAAATTTAGATCTCTATAAACATACATCTGGGTTCCAAATTCAATACATGCACTTTGTAATGAGAAGTATCAGTTTATTAATTGAAAAAATAAATTTAAGGGATTTCTTTTCATCCTTTTCCCCTGACAACTTCCTTTTGACCCAATGGCTGTGATCTTTTGCCGTTGCCTCCAGACACCATAAGGGAAATTTTCACTAAGATAAGTTTCTAAAAAGCTTTTGGGCATTCATTGGTTCTTATTTTGGATTTTTAATTTTAAAATATGAAAGTGTGCATAATTTTATTAAGGGCTCTTGATCATTTTGAAATAGATATTGTCGATCATAGAATTCTTTTTGGGTTTTTTTTCTTAAAGTTTGTGTGGCCCTTCATATTGAAAAAAGAGCCATCTACAGGCTTTAACTTTGTCATCCCTTAGCCTTTTTTAGAGTGTTAGTAGTCTCACTTACGATAAGAGTTAAGACTGACTTTGGTCTGTCTATTCCTTTCTGTGTAGGCAATTGTGACAGAAGAGGGCAAACCTATGAAGCTTTGTAATAAGCTTAAGTGATGGTTTTTACTATAATAGTAGTATGTATAGGAGATTTTCAGTTTGTTTTTGTGTCTCAGTGTTAGCTTAACTATCTCAACAGTTAAGGTGTCTTTCTTGGGATGAGGTCCTGAGTGCGATGACTTGCTTTTTTTCCTTAAGCAAGAAAATTTACTCTTGTTGCTTAAAACAACTCTGGTGTTAAATGAGGGCCCAGCAGTAGGCTGGTATTGTTGCTCTGAATGTGCTAAACTTTACTCTACATCTCAATATTTTTATTCATCAATTTTTTTTGTTCTTGTCAGATATCAGGGAAGATAAATCTTCCATTACATGACATATGTAGTGTCCTGTCATGGCAGTATATTCTGAATACACATTCAACATAGTGACCACAAAGATTTGAAGTTCATCTTAAAAGTTGTCACAGATTGAAATAAAGTGGCGAAAATGAACCTATAAATATGAGTTCTTTAGATGAGATGAATAAAGAGATTAAATAAATCATCAAATCTATTCTTGAGAAGTTTTGAAATTATTGTTTGGCTAGTCAATTTGAGTGCACCATGTCATAGAAGTGCCAATCATTGAAAGCTAATTGTGATGTGAAGTACAGGAAAAGTTACAAGGTTTCATACAATATTCTATCTTTCAGATTCCCTTTAAGAAGTTTTTTTTAACCCACTTTCTTATCAGCTTGATTTTTCCTTTTTCTCTTGACCAATGGACTTGTATAGTATTTCTTGTACTCCTTATCATTGGTTTTCTGACTGTGATGTTCATTTTTTGTTTTCTTGTCTCACTATATTTAAAAGGCGGAATAATTGGGGCTGAAGTTGTACTTTGTGAGTTGATAACTCAAAAAATTACGGTACTATCTCACACTGAATGATTTGACATATCTTTGATTTTGAAAAGATACAAGAAAGAAGAACATTAAAAGTTAAGGATAAGATATTCCTGACAAGTGACTATAAATTTTTATATTCTTTGTTTTCTTCATAGAATTTAACTAAGCCAAAATGAAAAGAAAATAATAAAAGTCAATAGCTCCTGTTATTGAAGACTATTTCTGCACTTGGGTGACTTCTGTCCAATTTTTGTCATAGATGTTGTTCTCAGTAAAATGAGAAAACTATTAATTGAGTCCGGGTATATTCCAGGCCTCTTGAGCTTTGTTTATGACCAGATGAAAGTTATCTTTAACTTCCATGTCATTTGCTCTACTTAAAAGTTAAAGTGGTTTCTCTTGTCACTTAACGTTTATCCATCCACAGACTCTTTCTTAATTGAAGTTAAGTTTTATAGGAAAGTTGATGGGTAATTTGGGGATTTGTTTTCAGGTGTTGATTACTTTTTGCTTGTTTCTTTCTTTCTTTATATTTTCTTTATATGCATTAGTGTCTATTGGCCATTTCATGTTAGTGAATGCTGGAGCAATGGGATAGGATGTTTCTGTGTCTGTCGTATTGTACATTTTGGGGGTTTAAGTAATAATCACTGTTTTCATAGCATTTTTATAATATTGTTAGTATTCTGTAAACGTAATGGTAGGGGTTCTCATTTAGCTCGGTTGATTCACTTTAAAAGGAGGAGTTCGTGGGGTCTGCCTCTGGAGATGTTACTTATGCAAAAATATTTGCTCACAACTAGTTCTCTGCACTAGCCTTTTGATATGTGGCATGTTGGTTTGAGAAAGAATGCAATAAATCAGCATGGCATGTTTCTTTTAATTAAGTAAATTTTTGTGAGAAAATATTCCCATCTTGCATCAACTTTGGAAAAAGGACCATTGCCCATGAGTGGATAAATAAGCAAATTAAACAAGTCTTTTGATGCTATAGTTTGAGCAGTCATTTTTGGTTTAAATGGCATTTAATGTAGCGGTTGACATTTATCATTTCCCAGTTCAAGATGTCCTTTTGTTATATGTAGGCGTGCTTCCCACAATCACATCAGTCCTTGGAAAAGGAAACAGTAATCCGATTGTGAAAAGAAGAACAAGAGACATGAAACACATTTTACACCAGAAGGATTGAGTAAGGTCTTGTAAAGGACTCTCCCAAAAAGGATTCAATGTTGTGTCTGGCAATGTTGGGATTCAAACCAGTGTTTTCTTAGTCTTTAATCAAATACTTTACCAAGTCCATGTCATGCAGAAGAGGCAAGAATTTGTTGTTGCAATGTCACATAATCAAAAGAACATTTAATCATAATAGAAGTGAAGTGTAAATAGCCTCCAAAGAAGTTTTAACAAATTATACGATATTCATCCTCGCTGCTTATGTTTTAGCTTGATGAACCTGTAGGCTTTATAAAGGAAATAAAATTAGAGAACTTCAGTGTTGATGAATGATGCCTGTGGAAAGCTTGTTGAAAGGATTTCTTTGTTATCTTCTCCCTGTTGTCTTATACCCAAAGTGAACCTCATTATGAATGTATTATTTGTCATATAATGAAATGTTTTTTGTTTTTTTTAGCAATATCAGACAAATGGCCAAATTCCCTTGTCTGCAAAGACAATATTGGGGAGCCCTTTTTCTTAAGACATAAATATTTTCATCCCATTTATGTATATCTTGTGTCCATTTCATTTTTTTTTTTTTTTTTGCTTGCTTTTATCTTTATGAAAAGCATGGTAAAATGCATAAATTAGAATGTTCATTATATTGAATTTCTCATGATATTTAAGGAAAATCATATTTTCACTGATAATATTTTCTCAACAAAAATCATACCGTCTAACTATTGCTGTCCTGCCTTTTGATTTTTTTTTTATGGACCTTAATAAGCCTGAATTTATTCTTATGCATCAGATGACTTATTTAACAGGCTTGCTTATTATTGTGGTCGCAGTTTTAGGCTAGAGGCCCTTCCTGATGCAACTGAACATTCAGACATTAGGCTTGAAGAGTTTAAATGAGACATGAAGGAATGATGAGGATTAATTTAGCCCAGCAGCAGCCTTTAGCTTACTCTTTACGTTTTTCTTTTTACATTCATATCTTACACATGAGGCCTCCAAGCTGATCAATCATCTCCTCCAGCCCTTATTGATGCTCAAGTTTTACCTTTCACAGGGCTAGGGACCAGAAAAAAATCTAGAACTATTTGTTTCTCAAATTGCCAAAGCTTGAACAAAGGCCTTTACCATTGTTATCGAGTGTCACACCACAAGACAATAGCACTCCTCTTAAGGAACCTGAAAAACTTCAACTTATCATAAACAAATGAATAATTGAAACACAGGTACAGTCTCATGACGACTAATGTGGCTGAATCTTCAAATTGTTATATGCTCTGAAAGACACATACTTTATGGGAAAGAAAAAAAAAAAGAAAATTTAAGTTTCATGTCCCACATCATCTGAAATAAAAGAAACTGGAATGAGGATTGACCTATTTTTATAAATTAAGTACTAAAAAAGCGCAAAAAGTGACATCTCTTGATCACATTACAGCTTTGTCAATATTGCTACTGTAACTGAAATAGCTTTTAATCTCTACCATTTTACCCAAAGAATCTTTTCATCCGTCTTTCAAATGAATGACTTTTTTTTTCGTCATACGCATGAATCTTTTCTTCTTAGGCTCGTGATGATCCTATCAGAATCATTTCAAGATCTTGCCTGGTTTATATATCTTTCATTACCCAGACTTCTGTGATTGTGCTCAGCATCTCATGTAATATAAACATCTTCACACCACCATAACACACTTTTTCTTTTGGTGTGTCTTAAGGACTGGATTGCCACACTTGTGAATTACACTATACTTCTATATTTAATCACATTTTTATAATTACTGTCTGATGATTGTCAGCCATATTCATATATTGATGATTTCTTTCCATGTTATCTTCTGGAACTGCTAAATCAAAATGATCTGTTACATTGCAGGATTCAATAATAATAATAATTATGATTTTGTTCATTGATAACATTTACTTAATCTTCCTTTTTTATTTTTGTAATTTGATTTGTTTCCTTTTTTCTTCTTTTTTTTTTAAATATGTGACTAGCAATACTTAAATGAGAATGACATTTTCCGAAGTTAATCTAAGCATTCATAAGTGTTTATTTTATGTCCAATGTGGTCAACCCCCACCCCCAAAGGAAATTTTGTATTGAGCATATAAGGACACATTTTCATGGCTTGTTAAATATATGGCAAGCATTTCCAAACCTGTCACAAATGGAAATACACCAAATACTTTGTGCAATAAAAAATGAACAATTGAATTTCAAAGGAAGCTTAATTTATTTATTCTCAGGTTGTGTATTTAAATCATTAATTTCTTTTTGCACATCGCAGTTCTAAGTTTACATTAAATGCAAAGAAATCATTGAATAGTAAAAGTTATTGAATGTAAAATTTATGATTTAATATAAAGGCTATTCTCAATTTTCTGATTTATTTGTCAGCTGAAGAGTGATTTTTAGGCCTTAAAGAAATATTGAAACATTTTTTTCAGTGGTCTTGTATATCTGATTCTTTTCACCTACTTTCCTTGTGTTTTCTCCGCAACATTTGCTTAAGTTGCTAGATAGCATTTCCATTCTGATTTGAAGTGCGTAAATTTGAATCATCCTTTTCACTAAGAAAATGATCACATGATCACAGAAGTTGTGAGCAAGATTTATGTAAAAAGAAAAGGATTCCATGGTGAATTTTCTTGAAATTAGTCAAGGGAAGTAAATGACGAAAGAACACTTTTCATGGGATTCTATTATTGAAGAGCATTTCATAATGAATCTCATTGTATTTTTGGAAATGTTTCCTGTCAAAGATAGGAAAATAAGAAGAAGAAAAAATGGGAAAGGCAACATTTAAATATCACACATTCTCAGACTTATCTTTTAAGACAAGCCTAGGACTTAGCATCAGCTAAACATCTCAAACATCTCTTTGTCTTATACTCATTGAACTGGGGATATCTTCATCTTTTGGATTGAAAGATGAAACAGAAATATACTTTTTACACCACTCTTCCCTTCTCCCAGATTACTTGCTTTGCATTTGTTTTTTTTTTGTGGTTATAGGGCACTTTTTAAGTCTTTTACTACCCACTGTGGGTTATAGGTTTCTCCACTGAGATAAAACAAAAGGGCCACTGCCAATCTCCCCATACATTTCGTTTGAAAGCAACTAAGGAATGAGTGAGAGGAGTTTCTCTCATCTGTCCATCTTCTGTCACATTGTCTTTGATGTCTTAAGAGAGTGGGGGTGGGGCATGAGGGTAAAATTTTGCTCAGAGAGGGAATTAGGCAATATTCAGTGGCTAACCCCATTTGTGTGCATTGCATAACTTAAAAATACTATTGGGGTCACATGTTATCGAGATTGACCAAGTGCTTTTGTACACTAAGGGCGGTAGACAATCCTGGCTGTGAACATTTTGGGGCTTGATGGCCAATGGTAATTTATTTTTACAATTTAGAGAGAAGATGATTTTCCAACTGTAAATTACCTCTCCCTTTCTTTACTTGTATTGATTCATATTAAGCTTATTGTTTAGCCTGTGTCCCCATCTGAAACCTTTTCTAATATTTTTGTTTTCTCTCTTACTTTTTAGTAGTGTATTGTCTTACATTTCTGATGCACACTGACATGGCTTAGTAGTTGAAAAGATCCCTAAATCATCAAACAAGCAACTAAATTTATCGCTGGCTGTCATAGATTTTACATATCTCTACTAGGCTGTGATGATGATCTTGTTTCTTTTTCTTTTCTTTTTCTGTTTTTTTTTTTTTTTTACACAATTACCTTTTATTTTCTCAAAATCTTATCCAGATTTTTTTCAAATTTCACCTTTATGCACCAACATAAGCATTAGTGTTAGTTATTCTTTCGTAAATTGTCTTTTTTAAAAAAGTTTTTTTAGTGATATTATTCAGAGAAAGACTCAAATTTAGTTAGCAAAGATGTCACTTTACTGCCCAAATATATGTTTTGTTGCAAATTATTCTCTCACTAAAAAAAAGCACTTCACAGGTAGGAGGAAGTTCCAAATCATCTGTACTTTGCATAGATAATAGCAAACAGGTATTTCATTGTTGAGAGGCAAAATAAAACAAAATGACCATTAAAAGCAAAAAAAAATCACTCCAGGTGCCACCTCCCACTCTCTAAAGGTATTTTCTTTCAATTAATATCTTAAAAGGTATTGAACATTTGTGACATTTTTTTATTTTATCATAAGGGCCTGGGTTACCTTACAGATTGGTCATTACTTAGTTTAATCTGTCTTCACCGTAAATCAACTCAGAGTATGTATATATTTATGTTCTCCTGACCAGTGTACTAATTATAGTGAATTCACTGATAGAAGACAGATTTGAAATTAATGGTACTCCTTCCTTACCAATACATCAAGAGCTATTTTATAAAGTACTTCACAAACATATTTAATTGAAACTTTAAAGTTACGTATTATGTCTTTTGTCTCAAAGCTTTCTCACTACTTTTCTCGCACAGCGTATCATGTCACTTGTAGAATATTGTGAGATTCTAACAATCTGTCAATTCTATTCAAAGTTTAACAATGAGGCTTTGCCAGAATGTGATGTGTCATTATTGTTATTAACATCAAGTTTAGAAACTGCAGTTTTATGTCCCATTTCATAAATCATGTGTTGAACTCTATAGCCTTTCTTTGTAAATAATTATTCCGTTACACAATTTGAGAGCAAAATTCCCTTAGTCTTTGTGTGAATTTGATGTATAGAATCAAAATATTCTGTTCATAACTTTTGCGACAAATTAACACTTTTGGCTGCTTTTTAGACTTTAAAACCTCATAACGTTGCTGTTAAAGTTTCATATTCTTCAAATTTTACAGGTAACTCAAATTTAAGTGTTTTAGCCTTTTCTCATCATGCTATTAAAACAAGAGCCCCCCCAATTTCATCTTATCAATAAATTTTGTTCATAACAATGGTTTCAAAAGTGACCCATTTTGAGGGGCACGCTTCTGGCAAAGCCTCAAATAATAGAAGATATTTCATAAAGATATCCTTGTCTCTAGGTGATTTTGATACTTCTTCATTAACATGATGTCTGTGATAGGCTTTTTTTTTTTAACTATTCATTCATGCATCACATAGTCTTTGTTTTTTGTACTGTTGTTTTTTTTTTTAGACATCAAATTTGAAATGTAATTTTTCTGTCAAGTTTTGTCTTCATTTAGATTTCAGTGAAAATAATTATTTTGTATCTCATTTAGACTGTTGAAAGGAACCCCTAGTTCTGTCATAGATAGTCAAGATGTGGACTCTTTCTAACCATCCCTCTCCCACATTACTGTCAGATCAAGATATATGACATTGGAAGTGTTCTGTTTTTTTATATTTTTGTTTTTGTTTTTCATGCTATTCAACTATTCAGTCCTATTCAGTTCTATTGAGTCAGTTGAAATATTTGAAATAGAGAAGAATTAGACTATTTCATTACATTGTTTTTTTTTGTTTGTGTGGTTCCTCATATATTTAAAAATGCCAAAATGTTTATAAATATATGGTCATACTATTTTAAAAAATTGAGAAATTCATGGAAAGCTGATAATCTTCCCTCAAGGAGTAGAGGAACAACTTTTCGCAAGTTCCTATTAGAAGGGCTACCGGAGGTATTTCCTTTTCTTTCTATCATGACATTTATAAAAAATTAGCCAGAAATGTGCTTCAAAGGTACTTGCATGCAAGATATTAGAAAATTCATTTTTACACAATGAATGGAGAACATTTCTTTTGACATTCTTCAAATTTCTTGAACCATCTTTGTTTGCAATAGCAGACACAACCTAAATATCCGAACTCCCAATATGAAAAGATTGTGAATTGAGTAGACTTCCTCCTTGTTTGAAGCAATAAGGACTATTTTCATAAGAGTATTAAATGGAATTATAATCTTATAGAGGAGAAAAAGAATAATGAACACATTATGTATCTGAAGGAATGATGATATCAAAATTTTTGGGAACTTAAAAAAAAAAAAGAAAAATGAGTGACATTTGTTCATTCAGATCTGGGATTTCCAGGATAGGCTTTTCAAACAACTATGAAGAATGTTAAGGCCTTGTGAGTGTGTCACAAGTGAACGTTGGCAAGTAAGTCAACCAAAGTCATCAAATTGGTGGTCATTGTGGACTGCCACAGTTCTTTGTATGACTTATCACTCACTTATGTCAGTTCTTGGTTGCCTGTATTATCTCCATGGGTAAGATCTGAATCCTTAATACTCTGTTGGACTCACATGGGAATTAATACTGGCTCATAAACAGTGGGAGGAGGGCTTTGCACTGTGGTGACTAACAGTTACTTCTCTGACTAAAATGCTGCTTACATATTATTCATCGGAGCAGGATGCCTTAGCAATTAGTCAGCTGTTTCCATTCTTTGCGGTTTTGGACAATAGATCTTGGATATTCAAGATCTTTCAGTGTTTTAAGCTCTAGGCTAGGGTCAATTTGAGATTGCTTGATATTGAATTAGATCATCTTTTACAAATGTATAGTTGTCTATGACATTGTGCATTTTAATTTACATTCTAAAGTGGACTTAATACCTCATATGCCATTGTAACACAGAAATCCTTGCAAAAAGGAAAAAAGTTTTCATTATCATTATTACTGTTTTGAAAGACCTGGCATATTCTTTTTGGCTTGTGGCTCAAACCTTGCTCTCAGCACGAACTTGAGATCTCTGATGCACATTTATTTATATCAATCACACCGAAAGTTGATATCAATAGCAGACTGGCCGATGAATGTGGCACAGCCGGATGTTCTCCAGTTATCCTGGGTTTGTTTCTGCGAAGAAAATTTTCCACCCACAGCTTTGATATTCAAGGTATATTAAGATAATGAATTGATTTTGCTAAGAAAAATTGTGTGTGTAAGAAATCGTCTCAATGAATATTTGTTAAATTATTGCAAGTCATTTGATATTAGACCCTTTATACAAGCTTTCTCATTTTTTGTGATCTGATAAATATTGCTGTACTGTCTTGCTAAACCTGTATTGTAATTATATATAAACATTGCCCATCTGATTTTTAAAACTCATAATTTCACAAATAGCTCATATTTGTGGACGAATGGAACATAATTACATGCTTTATCTCATCATCAAACCATGTAATATTTTTTTTTCAAATCTACTTTTGTTTAATCGACAAGTTCTAATTTGTGTATCATCAATTATATGTACTTCAAACAATATAATTTTTTTTCTCTTCAAATCTTCTATTTTATTTTAAAGAAAGTTTTCTGTTTCCGATTTTAGTCTATTTTACACTCACATTGTTTCATTTATTGTTCCTTTTTTCCCTATTTATTTTCTTTCTTTGTCACTTCTGTTGCATTCAATTATTTTCTTTCCCTCATTTGTTTTGTTATTACTTTATTAATCTACATTTTGTTTCTGTTGTTTTTTTTCGCATTGAATTCCTTTCAGAGAAAACCAGGTGTTAGTTTTATGCACTGTCTATACCAATGAATATTTAGAAATAGTCAAACGTAAGGAAGAAAGTGACAAAATGAAAGAAATTTTTATGTCAATGAGTTTGTCCAATGTTATCAAGCATGAGATGTTATAAACAAAACAAAATATAGACCAAGGGGAAAAAAAGAAAAAAAACAACAAAATCAACCACAACAACAACGAAGAAAAAAACAACAAAATCAACCACAACAACAACGAAAGCAGCAACAAAACAATAGCAAGCAAAAATGCCACCAAAATAAACCCTTGAAAATGTATTATTTCTCAATTGCCAACAAGATGCTTAAAAAAAAATTATTTAAAACAAATCTTTTTCTGATTACAGGCCACTCACCTGTGGTTTTATTGAAAGCAGCTGAGTGGCATATTTAGGGCTTCACACATGTATCACTTAATCTTTGTGAGACCAACTGGTGATTCATTTCTTCATTGGCCCAAAATGCCTTCCGTTCAGAAACTAAATAGTAATTTCACATAATCTGGATACAGTCATTCTCCTCATCTTGAAGGAAATCTAAGAAATTTCACTGAGAACTTTCTCATGGCTAACATTTACCTTTTTGAAAAATGTTTTTGTTTGTAATTTTAACTTGGACTGCTGTCCTCAAAACAAAAGTACAAAACTTTGAAGACACTTTGAGAAGAATGCGCAATCACCTTAAAGGCTCATAAAGCTAAAAACTTTGTTACATAAAATCTCTCAGGTTTTAATGTTATTAAGTAAGACTAAATTATCATTGCTTCTAAAAATAATGTCTGTACTAAAAGAGGAGCCTCAATCAGCAATGCTGATATATGTGTGTGTGTGTTTCAACCAGTATGTGTATGTTTTTATAGATAGATGGACAGATGCAATAAATTCGCTCACACACACGCACACAGCGTCAATAACATGGCAAAATTTGGTGGGGATTTTCTGTTTTTCACTTTTATCAGATGTTTTTTATTTGCTGTTGTTTTTGTTGGACTAGTGAAATTACTTTTCTTTTTTTTTTTTTATAAGGAGGAGAGACCTAGAAATCTATCAGTGAAATAAATTTTTATGAAAATAATAACAATAACAATGATAATATAGTGATTTGATTTATTGTTTGTCAAAACGCAAATCATACAATATGTGGACAGATTCTGGCTCCTAACCAATCTTCTTATGTATTATTGTTTATGAAATTTAACATCAAATAAAATACTGTAATGTACATAAAACTGACGGTCAAAATGCCTGAATTGTTAATGGGGTATTTCAGTATACAATATGTTTTCTCTTGTACGCCTTACCATCCCTTTTAAGCTATTGTATATTTTTATGACAAAAAGTATGTTTATTTCCTATTCTTGCAGCCTCTGTGAAATAAAAACAATCGGAGAAACTCATTAAATACGGCTTATTATTTAGTTACTCTTTTTCAAGTATTTGAATACCTGTCTGGTTTTTTTCAGTTGTATTTTAAAGAGCAGAATAAAATTTCTGTCTCTGGAAGCCAGTGTGCTGAGGTGTATACAGAGTGGCCTTATAGCTGTCTGTTGGAGCTAGTGTTGTGATTTGTATACATTGTGGCCATAAAGCTGTCTGTTGGAGCCAGTGCGGTGAGGTGTATACAGAGTGGTCATTAAGCTGTCTTTATAAGCCAGTGCTGTGAGCTGTATACATGGTGGCCATTAAGCTGGCTGTTGGAGCCAGTGCTATGAGGTGTATACAGGGTGGCCATCAAGCTGTGTGTGGGAGCCAGTGCGGTGATGTGTATGCGGAGTGACCTTACAGCTGTCTGTTGGAGACAGCGTGGTGAGGTTTATACAGGGTAGCCATTAAGCTGTCTGTGGGAGCCAGTGTGGTGAGGTGTATACAGGGTAGCCATTAAGCTGTCTGTGGGAGCCAGTGTGGTGAGGTGTATACAGGGTGGCCATTAAGCTGTCTGTGGGAGCCAGTGTGGTGAGGTGTATACTGGGTGGTTATTAAGCAGTCTGTGGAAGTCAGTGTGGTCAGCTGTATACAGGATGGCCATCAAGCTGTCGAAGCCACTGTGCTGAGGTGTATACAGGGTGGCCATTAAGCTGTCTATGGGGGCCAGTGTGCTGAGGTGTATACAGGGTGGCCATAGAGCTATCTGTGGGAGCCAGTCTGATGAGGTGTGTACCGGGTGGCCATAGAGCTGTCTGTTGGGGCAAATGCGGTGAGGTGTATATAGGGTGGCCATAAAGCTGGCTGTGGCAGCCAGTGCGGTGATGTGTATGCAGAGTGACCATAAAGCTGTCTGTGGAAGCCAGTGTGCTGAGGTGTATACAGGGTGGCCATTAAGCTGTCTGTTGGAGCCAGTGTGGTGGGGTGTATATAGGGTGGCCATAAAGCTGTCTGTGGGAGCCAGTGCGGTTATGTGTATGCAGAGTGACCATAAAGCTGTCTGTGGAAGCCAGTGTGATGAGGTTTTAACAGTGCGGCCCTAAAGCTGTCTATGGGAGTTAATGTGGTGAGGTGTCTGTGGGATTTAATTTGGTAAGTTGTATACAGGGTGGCCATATAACTGTCTGTGGGAGCCAGTGTGGTGAAGTGTATACAGGTTGGCCATACAGCTGCCTGGGGGAGGCAGTGTGGTGAGGTGTATACAGGGTGGCCGTATGTGAGCATAGTGATAGCTGTAGAAAGTTCAAGCAATGCCATACTTCAACATTAACGCATCAGATAACAGCGT
>JAOWAY010435681.1:0-13720 GCA_028565895.1 Goniobranchus geometricus | reverse complement strand
TAGTAAATGTATAACTTTTTGTACGCTTTCAGAAAACATTGTTTTTTAAGCTGCTTCAAAGCCATAACCAGTCAGTACAACAATAAAAACCAAAGCACAAAGGAGAAAACCCCAAAAGTCAGGGCCTACACACTACACTACTAGATCTAGAATTCAGAGTGGTGAATAAGTCCATGGCCTAGAATAGCAGAATAAAATTCATGCTTGTCTGAGATCTACTGAACACTCTCAAGAAGCCTTCTACAGTGCTGTCTGGAAAAGGCTCTAATAGGAAGCAATTTCACTTGCAAGGCAATAACTAATGCTAGGCCTAAATCTACGCAGAAAATTTAAACGAAGGAAATACTGTCAATAGTCCTCAAACTCTAAAGCAAATGGGAAAAAAAAACCCATGCCAACGAGGACTTATTGTCTTAAGAAATATTGTGTTACAAGTGGCCAACTACACAAGGCTAGAATAGGACCTGGACAATGGTTTCGGGTGGTGTTGAACTAAAAAACACAAGCATGCGAAAAAAGAGAAAGATAGTTATTTCAGCCCTCTGGCAAGCCTTTGCGTATTTTTCGTGCTTTTACGTACACGAATACATGATTGCGTACAGGTTGGCAAGTCTGCAAGGTTTAAGTTATGCTCAGGGTAACTCTAGCTGGCAGCTCTTATAAATCTCCTTGTCCTACAGTCTCAGTGATTTGATTTTTCTTAACATTGTCTTAAAACTTATCTCCTGTGCATATGCAGATATATTTCCATAGAATAAAGAAAACTTAGTGGTGAATGCAAGTCAATGTGCAACGGGAAATAGCTTCATAGATGTCTTGGTAAAATGATTATCTAAAATTATAACTCAGCCCAGATAAACAGAGAAAAA
The DNA here is from genome assembly GCA_028565895.1 of Goniobranchus geometricus. Classification (NCBI taxonomy): domain Eukaryota; kingdom Metazoa; phylum Mollusca; class Gastropoda; order Nudibranchia; family Chromodorididae; genus Goniobranchus; species Goniobranchus geometricus. Next base: position 12,851 of record JAOWAY010435681.1, on the reverse strand, counting down.
GTCCCTCTTACCATCACTTGGGATGATCTGGGTAAGCATCATTTCTTGAGCATCATGAGCTTGGCGATTTGAACTGCATGTCAGCCATTTGTCATCACTGATGGTTTCTGTAATGAAAAGTACAGAATGGTTTCAATTAAATGACATTCTTTGCAGTGTGCAGGGAAAAAAATAGAGAAAGAAGTGAACAGCATAGTAATAAACCAGTTTTAAATAAATGATGACATATGTTTCATGATTTTAGGGGATGTATGAAAAGCTTACTTTTACGCTCCTTGATTCGAACTTTGTAGCAGTCCAGACACACCACAAAACCACATTTGCGGCATACCCAATGCATGTTAAAGAGAGTGGTGTCACAAACATCACACATTTCTCTTACTCCCATCACGGCTCTCTTCCACACAATTTTTACTGAAATGAAGACAGAAAAAGAATCAGTGTGATTTAACTTTTATCTAAAATGGAGAAGGCTTTAAACCCTGATTCAACAACTGCCTATACCCCCATGGCTGTTAACAGGCGGGATCTTAAATGTACGCTAGTGACAGGCTGCTCCTGGCAACCTGATACGTAGCCAGGCAAATTTCTGAGGTTACAGGAATGCCTGTTTTGCGTTGGTGCGTCAGTGGCATTTACGTTTTGACTTTTAACAAATCATTTAAATAATAAATGCAGACAATGTATGACATATCAGTCATACGAAACTCCATACAATGATAAAATAACTCATATTACACAAACTAAGTGCACATTTGAATGCCATATGTAAATTATGACCTATATGATATGATAAAGGTACGCTGGTGTTGTAAAAAAAACAACAACAACAAAAAACGGTAGGCACCTCGGATGTCATATTATATGTCAAATAAATACATGATCTCCTCTGTACAGTTTCACAAAATTTAGGTGAATGCAAGTCAAAAGAATGAAGTAAAAATGAACTTAACGTATTTCATCACTGACAAGTTCTTGAAAGGAAAGTTATGGGATGTTGAAGTTATCACATTGATAACCAATTGTTACACAGAGTAACATGCTCTCATGAACTCACATGGATGGTACAAAACATTGTGTATAAGAATGATATAACAGATCTTTATATTAAATTCACACAAATAAAGGATTTTTAGATTGTTGTTGTGTTTGGTGAGCCTTATTTGAATGCCTTGAGTAAATAAAATGAGTGTGTACAGTATGACAATGTGATTGGTATGTGGAAAGTGTAATATGTATGTACAACTGTGACTTTTTTCACAACCTACAGGTTCCATAGACAAGGAGTTCAATATATCTCATAGGCATACAGATATCTATTACATCTGATAAGTGTAAGCTTATCTCAGTCGTCCACTGTACATTTAGCAAACGACATCGATATTTCACTTGGAAATAAATCAAATTTCAACCAGGTCTTGATCTAAATTTAGTTACAGATGAATTTGGTATAGATCTCAATCTACATTCTATGTAGACCGCTCACTACCCTCATAGATAGATAGATCTTGTTTTGACCGATTTCAATTAAATCTAGCAATTTTAAAATGAACATCCCAAGTAAAGCCAGAGACTTCTGCTTGTAAGCTACTAATATTATGTCTGTTACAAAATCTTCTAGCATGATTGCTTTTATTTTCTCAAATTTCTATTTCCTTGTGAGTTTGCGCTTACCATGTGTTCGACAAATCTCATTTAAAGTTTGCACCATGAAAACTCTTGTGTATGAGAATTCTTTTTTGGAAAATTCAGTCATTAATAACATGATAAAGAGAAGACAAGAACGAGGAACCAAAATATTATACCTCCGGTGATAATCAGAACCACATAGCTTCAACGTCGCCGTTTACAATCGTTATCAAGAATTTGTCAAACATTCATGCAATATATGTTATATCCTTCAGAATATAAAAACTGAATTTTGAAAAATGTGTATAGAGAAGGAGCCAAGAAATTTGATCTGATCTGACGGAAGTGGTATAAGTTTTAATAGGGACTCTTATGAAATAAAAACAAAACGCTTCTCTACTGTTGAAAATAGAACAAAATTTGTATCAGCTTATTCGTAAAAGAAAGTAGTGCTTGCACGGTGCATTGAGAAGATATGGTAATGTAAAGTCAGTGAAATTCCCACAATACTATACTTATCACCACCTTAAGTGAGGCCCGCGAGGTCACGCCTGCTAAGATCGGTAATAGGAGCCGTCAGGTATGTATAGCCTTCTCACAGTGGGATGTTTGGGCAGGGTGTGGCCTGAACTGAATTGCCGCTTTTGATGCGATATTAACTGCCCTGCCCCAAGCAATACTTTATTCAATTTTATTCAATTCTTAAGCTTCTATAAATGCCAGCTTTTTTATGGTTTGGGGCAAATATAACTTCACTTCTCAGTTTAATGAATAAATAATATAGTTTGCACACATTGTGGCATGTATCTGAATGAACTCAACGAGCAAACATACACAAAGTAAAGCTATGATTTGTCGATCAAATAATGTACACTTCCTAGGGAACCCTTCAATTGGCATTAAATCTCAACATGATCTATGTGCCCTTCATATTCTGATTTAACTACAAATTTGGATACCTGAACTCCTCTTGTATTAAAGAAATTTGGGTAAAAAAAAAAACAACACAACATGAAGCAAAACAAGAAACAAGACAAAAAATAACAAAACAAGATATTAATTTATTTTTTTAAATCTCCAAAACAAAATACTAACTTTATATTCAGTGATCCAAAATATATATTAAAGAAATAAATACCTTCTTAGAGGAGAAACTTAAATAAAATTTGATCACAAATAATAAATTACCATTCTCGCCGTCATCCCCTGCCCATGATTTGGCTTCTCTCTCTTGCTCCACAAGCTCACAGAATTTAGCCCCAACTTTGGAAATGATGAACTTAGAATTTTCTACGTCCAAATCAGGCTCTTCAACTGCATAAGAAAAAACAACGAACAACTGTATCATAAAATGATACCAAATGCATTGATTTTCACTTAAAAGAAACATAGAAAATAAATAAAAAGCACCTAAAAAGATATTTACACTATGACTGCTTTTACAATAAAAAACAACAACCAACTGATAATTTTCTTGGTATCTTCTTCTTCAAGCTTGTCCCACTGTTTGCAGGGTTCCCATGTCAAATGTCACAATTCTATACTTATCACGATCAATGTAAACCATGTAACATATTAGATTTCAAGAAGTTCAGGACAGCTTACTTCTCCAGGCCAAGTCCAGTTTGTTACTGAACGGAAGACAAGTTTTTTAAAAAAGTTGTTTGTTCAGTTTTATAATAAACCATTAGAAATTATATACAAATACTTCTGTTCCCAAAGAAATGTTGCATTTAAGTGGAGTTCCAAACACTAATGGGCATTGTAATGCTTTGAAAGAAAAAAAGAAAAGAAAAAAAAAAAGCAGCTCACTAGACAAAGATAAATGACACCACAAAAATAAGAGTGGGAAAGCTGTTGCCTATCAAAACACTTTCTGGGAATAATGAAAAAAGAAAATCTGCTAACAATTTCAAACACACAATCAAGTAAATTAAATATATTAAAAATATCCCCCCAAACCAATAATGAAAATTTAAAGGAAAGTTACTTGGGTATCTTGGCAGCCAAGGCTCAATATCATCTGGGTCAGCATCTGATAACTCAGAGAAACCTTCAATCTTCACAATGCTGCGTTGGTTGTATCTTAACCTTAAAAAGAAAGCAATCACATGTTTAAATATCAAAATAAGTTTTATTGTTCAAATTTTACTAAAACTAATGCTTTAAATGACTATCAATAAAGTAAGATTTCACAAATTAAAGTACTTTGTTTAGTTTACTTACCTTCGAAATGCATAAAACCTGCAGAAAATATTGGGCTGTTTCTTGCTACGTTGCACAGGAGTCATTTTGCATTCTCTACACTTGGTAAGCTTTGGAGTGATCTCACTGCATGACCCATCCTGAATGAATGGTTCCATTGTTTTCTTCAAAGCAGCCACAGACTGCTTTACAAGAGGCTTGTTGAATGATGAACCTGATGGACAAAAAGGAAAGTGAAAGGAGTTGCTACTAGTCTTAAATCCTCCTTTTTTAATGAAACAAATTAGTCCTGCATTAAGTTTTTCAACATAAATGTAAAATGACTGCTACATGATTAAATTAAGAATGTAGAAAGAAGCTGCTCAACATGACAACAAAAGTAACAAAGGAAAGCAAATAAAACAATAAAGAGCAAATTATGCAAACATTTGGTTTTAACATAATAACTTTTCTTAAACTTTCTTATTTCTCTTTGAAGCTGGTACATTTTTATCTGAGGACTAGATATCCTCAGCCATCAAAATAATATATGCTTGCACAAATACATTTTTGTAACAAGATATTTACTTTTTTTGTTGTCCTTGCTCCTTCTTGTCTTCTTCTTGTCTTTGTTCTCCTTACTATTGCTGTTAAAGGGATTTGATATGGTTGTAGTATTTGTAGTGCTGGATGAAGATGAGGATGAGGATGAAAGAGAACCAGCAGTATTTGACTCTGACAAAGCAGGTGATGGATTTGATCTCTCTGACTGTGGCGAGTGGGGAGATGGAGCATTAGTTGATGTTGGGACTGGCGTAGGGACTTTGGAGTTCTTTTCTTGTCTGGACGGCAATGCATTGGTATCACGGGATTGCTTTGATGAACTTAACAATTGCTCTTCCTCTTTACCTGCACCTGGTTCCTCCTTAGGGTAAAGAAATTGTAAGAAAAAAGTTTGATTAAGTACAAACATCCCTGCATGATTTCAACTGTACTGCCAGCATCAATCATTTTCTATGAATTTTACCACTGAATATGTCGAAACAAAATCCATGAATGATTTTTACTGCAATACTTTTTGACTAAAGAGTGAGTTGACTTAAAAACAAATTCCATTTGAATATTTCACCATATCTAACTTGACCATGATTCTCCACAAACTAAGTAAAGTCGCACTAGGCATGGGTAAGTCAGTATGATAATTTTCAATGATTGTCATGTTATCATTTCCTTCGCAGATACTAAAGTATAATTTTTCTAAGATATATATAAATACATGTATACATAAAAACACACACCTATACAAATCTTATCTTAATAAACTTGGTATCAAGCTGACGTGAGAGGGTTCTTTTTCACGTAGTTACAGAAGTACTGTTTTACCATAAAAAAATCTAAAAAAATCTTTTTATGTTTATGTAAATCAGTCCTCATGAAAAAAAAAAAAAAAAATTAGTTTAAGAAAAACAAAAGGGCACTGCAGATGAAAATTGATTTCTCTGGAAAGGCACACTAAATGTGAAGGAAGCGTATTTGGAGGCCACAGACAGGAAATTTCTATGATGACACCTAAAAGGGGTGAGCGATAAAAATATATTTATATACACGTGTATAAATTCTAGGTTTCTTACTTTCGACTTTTGGTCTTTTTCAGGTTTATTCCTCCTACTAGGACCAATGCCTTTTTTACGAGGATTGCTGCTGTTGCTGTTGCTATTGCTGCCAGGAGGAGTAGGATTTGAAGGAGGTATTGTGGACTTAACACTAGATGTCTCTGGTTCAGTTTTGGCTTTCTTTACAGATCCATTGGCAGGCTTCCTCTGCTTGACCCTTTTCTTTGATCCAAACACTTTAGATGGACTCTGAAAAACAGATAAAATGACAAAAATGCAATGACAAAATACTCTATCAGTTGTCACTGGTACACTGTGATGTCTAGGCTGGATTTCACTCAAAAGTCATGGGAAAGAGACCGTTAAATAGTATAGGATATCACATGCCATGTTTCTCTGAATGTAAATTCAGCTTATTTCTCAATAAACATGAACACATTTTCAACATACTATTCTTCCTTTATTCTCGTTTTATTTTCTTTTATTTGGGATTTATAAACACATGTACTGTAGTAGACATTAGTTTATTCTCTGTTGATCAACTTAAAAAAAAAAAAGCCTATTACACTACTAAACATACGAATATATTAACATAATACATCCTTAAAACCTGGAATTGTACTACTTATACCTTAAAACCTGGAATTGTACCACTTATACATTTAAATATCAGCAAACAAAAGATGCCTCACGTATGTCCACAATCTGCCAGAAATACGGAAACAATTATTCAGGCGATATCTCCCTCTTTCAATATGTTAAGTGGATGCATTTGGATGTTTCTTACTAGCGCAATGTATTACAAGTTGTTAGTCTTCGAGATACAACACACACATCCTGTGGACTGTGCCAATTCATATGTACATGACATTAAAAATAAAAGAATTTCATACCATTCCGCATTGTTGGAAATGATGATGCTTTAGAACAAAAAAGCCCAATCAGCTGTTTAACACGTAAAAGGGATATACTGACAGATTTTTTTGTTAATACAATACTGACTCAAGCTGAGTATTATTGTCAGTATGCAAGTCTGATTGAAAGTACTGTTTTTGAAAGATGTCTGAGGGAAATTGAATGGAGAACATATTAAGTAGGCATTAGTGAAATAAGTTCGTTTATTATTGATGAATGGGCAAGACCACTCTTAATTTTTTGAAATCTAAATCTATTCCAATCCACAAATTAATATCAAGATTGTCATTGTTATTGAAAAGCAAATTCATAAAAGAATGTAAAACAAGACAACCCTCCCACCCCCCAAATGGAAGAATCAGTAAAACCTGTGATGATAGAGAACTTCATTTACAAAATGAGAAATTGACTTGTAGATCTAGATTGCAGTTTATTCATAATTTTGTTTATCTGTAAGCGATAAAGTCTAACATCAAGAAAATCAATTTGAAGACATTTTAAAAAGTAAAAATATGTTAAGAAATGAAAAATCCCACACAGAAATTGAACTCTAATGAAGAGACAAGCAATCTTGCTTTTCACATCAGAATACTATAAAAGCATAAAAGTAAATGAATTCACTGCCAAGATGTCCTGTCATAACAGCTATTACAGACTAATTCAGACCTGGTTTGTCTGTCATGTATGTATTCACATGTCTTTGACACCTATCATTCAAAGAATGCTGTCAGCTGTGATGGGTTGAAAAATACTGTTATGTCTCCGAGTCAAATTTGCTGCTCACTGCGACCAATAAAAGGTTTATGGGACATTTGTACATTACATAAACTAGAGCCTGGTGGAAAATCTGCCTCCTTGTATTAGATTTATTGCATCCGTGTGATTGAGCAAATTTGGGATAGGTTTCACTGTATCACTTTAAACGTAGTATTTAAATGGGGACCACAGGATTGGCATAAAAAAGGCTTTCCATTTATTTGGTGATTGTTGTGGGCCTGTTAGTCCTTAGTAGTTACCTTTCAGTCCAATCAGATTGCGCATAGGTTTGACCTTGCCTTGGGTAGGTCTCTTAGACGACCCTTTCCTTTCTTCCGACCTTCACCAGTCCAAACAGATTGTTTCTTTAGCATACGAGAATACTGTATCTTCTCGCTCCTAGACCTTTATAAGCACCCGCTTTCTATGAGTGATCTCTCTGACCTATCAGATTTGCAGGTGTTGACGCAATCATAGTCTGACTGGCTTTGGGAGACTGGAATTCCCTTTGTTGGAAGATGTGCATTTTTTTTGTTTTGTGTCGATTTGTGACTTTGAGGATGAATTGAATACATGATTTCCCTTTCAAGAGCGTTAGTATTTTTTCCCCTTTAGTCTATACTTTTATTTTACTTGAAATTTGGATTATATCCAAATTAATTATGGCCCTGTTTCGACCAATTTGGCATTTAATATATTAAACAATAAGGGACAAAATGTTATGTTTTTAGTCCATGTATGGTAATACAGTGATGTTATTTTATGTCCATCACATGTTGTGCGGTTTAAAGATAATAAACATCTAAAGAAACGTAAATTAAACAAAGTCGAGGAGCAGACTAAAAAGGAAAACAATACGTCTTAAGTCCACTTAAGTCTATTCCTTAATAATGGCTCAAACGAATCAAAATTTAGATGCGCATTGAAGCACTACTGGATCTTTGTCTAATATCTAGATGTAAACCTAAATAGCCTAGATCATTTTCTTTATTTTTATGAGTGTGAACAGTGGATTCATGCCTCTTTTTACTTTTGCCGAATGAGCAGTCTTTTGTAGGGCCTATATCTAAACCAATTTTTGGGTTGATAAGACGCCAAACTTGCGAAAATTGCATTCTGTTATCATGCCTCTTCCGATGTTCATATGCTATGGAGAGTGGCGTAGGCCTACATCTTGATCGAGATCTACTTTAAGATTTTCATTTTATCTACAACTAAATATTCATTTTCACTAACTTCTCCACGCTGTGGTACTAGATCTAGCTGTAGATCTACATTGGCATTACTGTCATGTAGCTCTACCTGTTGAGAAACTCTCCTTTCTTTGTTTCTGCAAGTGTATAAGCCAATGTTGGCTTTTTGTTCGACCACCATGGAAAGTAAGCTTAGTTAAGCTTCTTTTAATGAACCTGCAACTATTTACAGTGAAGCAAGGGAAGTTAAGTGTTGCTGAAAAGCTTTGTCTTCTACAGTCGATAATTACAGAATTAAAAGAGTGAAAATGTCAACAGCTGACAAAACGTTTAAGGGGTGTTCAAATCTGGCTCAATAATCAACACAAACCTGCTCCAAGGGAATATTTACCTTCATCTGCAAGTTGGCGGCTAATAGATATATTATGTAAAAGAAACAACTTGATACCATAAAATTGGTTTGTGAAAAAGTTTTTTTTTTAAAAAAAATATTTATATAAGATTTATGAGAGGTGTCCCACTTTTAAGCAAAAAAAGGTTGGGGAAGAAAAATGCAATGGAACAGTTGTAAGTGGTTATGACGGTAATGGATAACAAAAGACAAAGAACTCATTCACTTACCTGGGTTTCAGCTTCTGAGGCTGATGAGGTAGATTCATCATTATGATGACTGGGATCACTGATATTGCCATTTGGTAACGTGACGACCACATTGGCTGGTGAAGTACTGACACTGTCCTGGCCCTGGTCATTGAGAGATGCTGTTGAATTTTCAATACAACTTATCATATCTTTTGGGTGAGTCAGGCTTGAATTTGAGTCCTCCTCTCCTGGATTAGAAAACACTGGGGTCTCAGATTTTTTGTCTTCATCATGCCGCTGGAGCCATGCTTTCTTCATGTGGTGTGGATGGCTAGATCCTGAACTGGTACAACCACCACTTTTATTGAGTGGACTGTTTGTATCTGATGGTTTGATCTGAGGTGGCGGGCTGGAAGCACTCAATGTGTCTGAGTCTGTATCCACCTGATTGTTGGCAACCCTGTTAATAGTGTCCATAATGCGACTGTTGTATGTGTCAGAAGTGTTTACTCCAGGTAGTGGTGGCCCTGCTTCCGTTCTCCCTTGGGGCAGAGACACTGCTGGATTTATGGCGCTGGGAAGTGGTACACCTCGGGTGTCCTGAGTTTTCACAGCTGAATGCGTGGGTTCTGGCTTGCTGTTGCTGTAGCTGTCGGGAACCGTGGAGGCAGCTAAGGCTCTTTCCCTCTCTGCCTTTTCATTCTGCTGTTGGAATGTTACTTGGACTGTGTTTTCAACAAATGATTTGAAACTGTCCAAGAAACCAGGTTTTACGGACGGGTAGCTGGAAGCAGACATGGATGGTGATGAGGTGGAAGATGTCACAGCACCAGTGCTAGATTTAAGGAACACGCTGCTATTGGTGGTGGTGTATGGTGAAGGATTTGTGAGAATTTGGGGTGTGGTCACTGGAATGGGCATGAGGTGACCAGCACCTGGCAAATCAGTCTGATTTTTTGGTTTCTTTTGAGTGTATGGGTTAGAGTCTTTGCTGCCTGGTTTTCTTTTATTACCTGGGGGGCTGTGTTGGGTAGGTCTGGAACCCTGTATGGATGTGGGTGATGGCCGTCCCATGTTGAGAGGAGCAGGACTGTTGTGCTGCTGAGAAGGCTGTGAAGATGGGTGACTGTAAATAGGGTTGGGTACCAGACCTTGCTGTATGAGGCTGTAGCTGAAAGCTAGGGAAGCATTGGTAAGTGAGACAGGAGCCTGTGCCTGGTAGCTAGAAGCGGCTGATACCCGGTGGTGAAGGGGTTCTGGTGACGGTTTTGACTTGGAGCTAGAGGACTTGCAGTAGTCCAGAGGCTGGGGCATACTCTGAGACTGACTAGCTACCAACTTAAAGGGACTCTGAGATCTTGGTGAAACATGGGAATCAGCGGCACGAAATGCTGGACTGTGACTGGGTGGCAAGTGAGCAGGACCAGATGTCACAGTGCTGGAATGATGAAGAAGATGGCCTGGGATGCCTGAAGCAGGACTAGCAGATGAAGAATGAGGTCTGTCAGGCCGATGCTCCGGTGTGTGAGCTGGTCTTGGATGCTGTGGCCTGGGTGAAGATGAGGATGGAGAATTGTGATGAGAGTGAGCTGCTACTGGAGCTTCCATTTTGATTTTTGAATCACGTGTGACGATCACTGAATTATGAGGTTCGCGCTTAACATCCTTCACTGGGTAGCCAAGGCCTGAATGTCCATGGCTGACTGGGTTGTGAGCTGGATTGAAGGGAAACTTCTTATCTGGAAGCTCCTCTTTGACAGGCCTTGTATCTGTAATTAGTCCTCTCTGCTTCAGTTGCTCTGCACTGATTGTTGATGGGGAAGATGGATAGCCGTAGAGACTAAAGACTGGTTTCTGCCCAGCCTGAGAGTTGCTGGGGTAACCACTGTACTGGTACAATGGAAAAGCAGAAGGCTTCTCATTGGGAGCTTTTGTCACAAATCTCTTGTCATCAACTCCCTGATCGGACTCCTGAATGGAAGCATAAGATATTCTTTGTTACAATGAATTTCAGTTACATACATAAATTGACTTCTGGATAAATAGATGTTTCAGTGTTAAGATGATATGATAATACAGGATGACATTTTGAAGTGGTATTCATGCATTATTAATTATTTGCAATATGAAAAATTAAAAATCGCTGGAAAAAAAAATAAAATTCAGTACTGCACTGACAAAACAGGCAATTCTGGGAAGGAAGTTAATAAACTAGATCTACATGAATAAAAGTAAGCGTATTTGTTTCTTGTAACATGGGACTAAATCTAGATTCCAGCGCAATTGTTTTAATTTTTCACGTTAATTCCGGTACTTGGTGGCCCCAACAAAAAGATAAGAAATTGATGAATCCAAGCTTATGTACAGAAAATACCACCCAGGTACATATCATCAGTTGATACTTAGAATCATGGACAGAGAAAGTGACAACTGTATACTCATTCCTGGGCAGACTGTTCAGTAGCTACGTTACTCTCTCTTATCCAGGCCCCTCCCCCCCCCTTCCCCAAAAAATACCCCTTCCCTATTCTTTATTGTCTTGAAACTGGACAGCAGAAGCACAGCGTTGTGTTTCTTATTATTACATAACCATCCAGCCCCCTCAAACCCCCCTCCTCTTTCCTGACAATGTGAAAAATGCGTTGTAGAGCAATTGACTCTTTATCAATAATACAAAACAAAAAAGGGGTAGAGGTTCCATAGCAAAAGTTGTAGCTGTGATCAATTATTTTTTAAAGTTGTGACAATCCCCACTATGCCGTACCCGCGTTTCCCCTTGACTTAGAATAGAAGACACTCAAATACATTGAAAATTGGCAGCCAAAATCTTCATTTTCACAATTACTACGGTATCGAAGGCAAATTCATCATACGAGTACACCTCATACAAACTCAACAACGATTCTTTCTTCCGTAAGTTTGTCAACAGCAATGGCGGCCATTTGTAGAAAAGTTTCTCCACCTCGATGCCTTCATCATTTAAAAACTTGTTATATTTTGATTTGAGAGAAGCGTAAGTGCATTTATATCATGTAAAAATAAATCAAGAAGAGTTAGAACTGTAAAAGATGTTAAAGGAATAAAATTGTTATTAGTGAAAAACAGGCGGAACATATATGGAAGTTCTGCCGGGTGATGGGATGGCTTGCAATGAAGTTACAAGTCAGCTCAGCTTCCATTTAAATGATTTTTTTTTTTTACGTTGTGGCACTAAATCCCTGCTCATCCTGACTAAAAGTATAGAAAGGGAGACATTTTTGAGTCAAAAACAACAAAACGAACTATAATCCTGACCTGTGTCTCACTGACCTGACCAATCGAGAGTCATGGAAATGTTGGAATGCATGGCCCTGATCACTGGCCTAAATCCTTGAAATGTTCAATCACTGGTTCACAAAATGTCCTCTCAAATGAAGGAGAAGCACTAAAAAGTTGTGAAAAAACATATTTTTTCCCATGGATGTGGTGTATGCCGTTTGTAAGCAGAAACAAAAGTGAAATCCATTTATAATTGACTCCACTGTGGCTTACAGGCTACTTCCAGTAGTTCTGTTTTCAGTATCTTCATTTCCGATTCCCTGATGGCGTAGCCTCACGGGGAAGGTGCTTGTTTGCATGCATCTCAAAATCAACTTTTCGCATTGTAAACCATTTATGATGTCATCATAAAATCAAGAGATTGTTTTTAGCAATGATCTTTCTACTCCTGCTTCTTTCAGTACTGCATTGTTTGTTTTCTTTTCTTTCCATGATATAGTTAGCATCCTCCTCAAAAACCACATTTCCGCTGCCTCCAGCCTTTTCCTACTGTCCGTTGAAATGTTCCAGCATTCACAACCATATAACAGTACTGACCAGACATAAGTTTTTAATACCCTTTCTTTGGTCTCCATTGAGATATTTTTCTATTTCTCATGAAAGAGTTCATTCTATTGAAACTGTCTTTAGCAACTGCAATTCTTCTCTTTATTTCTGTGTC